>LPNX010633184.1:0-17401 GCA_001517045.1 Pseudotsuga menziesii
TCTTCACCACCTGAACCTCAAGAAGTAAGTAAAGAGTTTGTTGAACATGCTGATTCTGATTTTTCTGATGGATATGAGTTTATTACAGACCCTAACATCCCTACAATTCCAAAATGGGCATCCAAGACACTACATGCAGCAGGTGAGCTAGCTGGGGATCCCAATGACCCAAGGAGGACTAGATCTCAATTTGAGAGTGGTATGTGCATGAAGGATCCTATGTTTTCTGAAAAATGATATTTGATGGTGGAGTCTGATCCTCAAACATATGAAGAAGCAGCAGGAGATCCAATATGGAAAACAGCCATGAAGGAGGAGTTCAGCTCACTCCAGAAGAGCAACACATGGGAGCTAGTGGATCTTCCCCCAGGGAGAAAAATAGTATAGTGTAAGTGGGTCTATAAGACCAAATTTGCTGCTGATGGTTCACCACTGAAGTACAAGGCTATATTGGTAGCCAAGGGCTACTCATAGGTTCATGGCATAGATTACAATGAGACTTTTTCCCCAGTGGAAAAAATGGATTCCATCAGGCTAGCCTTAGCCATTGCAGCCTCAAGGCAATGGGAGGTACATCACATGGATGTAAAATGTGCCTTCCTGAATGGAGATCTCACTAAGGAGATATATATGCAGAAGCCTCAATGTTTTTCTACTAACCCTTCTCTTGTGTGTAGGTTGAGAAAGTCATTGTATGGGCTAAAGCAAGCCCCTGGGGCTTGGTATGCCAAGATCGATAGCTTCTTGCTATCACTGAATTTTGTTCGATGAAAATCAGATCCAAATGTATATTTGAAGTTAGTTAATGGTTCATTAATGATCATTGTGTTATATGTTGATGACCTCCTCATTACAGGAAGCTCACAGGCTGAGATTGCTTCCTTAAAAGGAGCTATGAACCAAGCCTTCTCGATGACAGATTTGGGGCTCTTAAGTCAATTTTTGGGACTTGAGATTGCTCAAACCAAAGATTGAATCAAGGTGAACCAGTCCAAATATGCCTTGGACTTGCTGAACAAATTCAGAATGAACGATTGCAAAGCAAGCAAAACTCCTTTCCTTTCAAGAGTGAAGCTGGAAGAAGTTGATTCTTCACCGATGGTAAACAATACACTGTATAGGAAAATGATTGGATGTTTGTTGTATTTGACACATACCAGACCTGATATTTGTTATGTAGTAAGTGTGGATTCTATATTCATGGATCATCCTCAAGAGATCCATTGGAAAGCAGCCAAAAGGATCCTTAACTTTGTTCAGGGAACAAGGACACATGGGATCTTCTATAAAGCAAAATCTGATCTTGATTTGATTGGATTTACTGACAGTGATTGGGCAGGTGATAGCACAGATAGAAATTCCACATCAGGATATGTGTTCATGCTTGAAAAAGGGCCAATCAGCTGATAAAGCAAGAAACAGAGTGCCATTGCACTCTCATCTACAGAAGCAGAGTACAGAGGAGTTGTTAATGCAGCAACTCAATGTTTATGGTTTCAAGGTTTACTTGGAGAGTGTGGCTTCGAACCAGAGTACTCAAATACCATCTACTGTGATAACTAGAGTACCATTCAAATCTACAAAGACCCAGTTCAGAAGCAAAGAACCAGACACATTGAGATCCATATGCACTACATCAGAGAACTTGTGCATGATGGCACCATTCACCTACTCTTCTGTTCATCTTCAAAACAAGTAGCTGATATCTTCACCAAAGCATTTTTTGAGAAGACCTTCAGCAATCTCAAATCACTGTTGGGGATTTCTGATCATGCTGTGAAAGAATGAGTGAAGACAAGATTCTACCATTTTGTTTTATAGTCCATGTTTAAGGGAGGATTTTCCCAAGTTGGTTTTGCCTCTTTCCTTGTTTAAATGGACATGCAGTATGTAAAGGGTGACTAATACTTGTTGCTAGGCCCTATAATTTTCTGATATATTACTCATAAGTCAGGATTAAGGGGGGGTGTTACAATAATCAACCCATAGTTTACCCATTTATACATTAATTTAATTATTTCTGTCTTATTAGCCTAGTTCATGTGTCCCACCTTGTGCAAGTTGTCTTTTACCTATCCATAGTGGTCAAAATTTCCTCATTTGACTCATGTAGCACATGGGAAATCCCAAGGAATCAAATCTACTTTATTCATAGCCTCCTAGGCGCCCTTCTGCTTTTTCTGCTTTATTCCCTGCTTTTTCAGTGTTTTAAGGCAAGTAGAAAAGCTAGACTAGGTGAGGTGAACTAGTTTTTTGTCCTCTTCATCCTCCACTCTTTTATCCATGCAAAAGCATGTATGAGCTGCCATTCCACCACTCTTTATCTTGCCTAAGACATTTTGCTAATTCATGAGCTCCATGACAGATTTGGGATCAGCTTTTTACACCTATGGGGGATTTGCTTATTTTTAGTAAGCCTGCTTTATGCTAGATTAGAAGTGCTCCTCATGCATTCGAATCCATGATGTATGTTATTTATTCAGAAACCTATGTTATTACAGGGTTGGATATTGTACACTGATTTAATACAGTTGAGTGTTTAGCTCCAATTTTCAGTCTCTTTGTGAGTGATTTTGCATGATCAATTGTTAATTGTTGTGAGTAAAATTAATCTATCACTTGGTTCAATTTCCACACATACTACCTCACAACTATCTGAACAAGCTATGACATACTCTGCTTCAGCTATACTCAATTCCACGCAAGACTGTTTCCTGCTAAACCAAGAGCTCACACCGGATCCCATACTGAAGCAACACCCTAACGTGCTGTTCCTATCAATGGAACTACCTTCCCAATATGAATAAACATAACTCTCCAGGTTAATCTTTTGATTCGCCTCATACTTGAGCCCATAATCAACTATACCCCTCAGGTACCTCAGAATATAATTTGTAGCAATCAAGTGAACATGTATCGTATCTATCAGGAACTGGCTCAAGGTGTTCACAACAAAGAAAATATATGGTCTTGTATTCGTCAAGTACATCAAGTAACCAATAATCTAACGATACATCATAGCATCAACTGTCTCTGATGAAGCAACACTAAATAACTTTAGGTTCAATGCCATAGGTGTGGTCATGGCCTTGCAATCCATCATCCCGAACCTCTTGAGGATCTCTACCATATAATTCCCTTGTCCCAGGAAAATTCCATCTGCATTCTGCCACACCTCCATGCCTAGAAATTAGTGCATCATATCCAATTCCTTCATCTTGAACTTGGCAGCAAGTCTCCTTCTTTCAACTTTAATGAGTTCCTCTTTTCTGTCAAGAACAAGTCATCGACATATAATAGGAGCATCACTAGTCTTCCACCTTCAACCTTCAAACAAAGGTTGGAATCCTCTTTACTCTCAGTAAAGCCTAGAGCCATCAGTAATATTTCCATCCTGTCGTACCATGCTGAACCTTAGGATCTTCTGTAGTCACTCCCCCTGAAGCAAAGCATCATTCTCCCTCTATATTTCATACTCTATGCACTGAAATATTCTGTACCAAAGTGAGAAGTAGCTTCCTCTGCTACTAATATTCTATGTATCCATCTAGGGTCATTGGATACCAAGATCCTCTATCTTGAACCTTTTCAAAATTTCTTGTTGCTCCCATATGTGAGCTTGTCATCATCTATAGGTTTTCATATTCAACCTTGTAGCAAAGGTTAATATCTTCATCAAGCTCAGCATATATGTGTTATCCCATGGGTGTCTTCTGAGCTCGTACAAGGCCTTCTTTCATTTCCACACATGATTCTATATGTCATGTGTCTCAATTCCCACTGGATGCAAATGTCTCTTCGTAGTCTATTCCTCCTTTTCATGAGAAGCCTCGTGCTATGAATATTGCCTTGTATCCCACGATGTTTCCATCTACTACATGATGGAACTACAAACTTCCTTTCACCTATCGATACTGCATCCTAGACATCATTCTTTTTTAACTGGTCTTCCCTTTCTTCTTGGTTACTTATTCATAGCTGGAAGGTTCTACATCAATGATGTCGCTACATTCATCATATTATTCTTCATCTTGAACTATCGTCACTTGTTCTTCGGAACAAGTCTCATATTTCTTTGCTTGTAGATGATTTTACGCTATCTTTCCTACAATTCAAATGCATTATTTGTATGGTTAGAAACATTTCATAAGGTATATCCATAATGAAAAATTCTTTTGCATCAAGATATATGATTATGTAACTATTTTAGCCAATACAACATTCATCCATATCTCACAGAAACTTTCTAGATGCATTCTATCTCTACCAGGACAACATTGAGATTGTGTACTAATCCAATATGTCAGCAAAGAGGTTTCATTATAGATAAGTAGCAATGGAGAGTTGTATAGCACCATGAGCTACTTACCCATTACATGCATATTAGTAGTATACTATCATTAATGCAAACATTCTATCATGCATAACACATCAACTAAATATAAACAAATGCATAACAAAAACAATATCATGAAATGACAATTGAATACTTATATTTATTTGTTTCATGGGTAGACTCCTTCTTGAGCCTTCAGCTTCATCATCTTCTGCATTTATGATAGCATCGTTTCTTATCCAAATGCTAAGATGGATAAGAGGTTCTTCAAGAGTTGAGTGCTTCATATTCCTCATCACTTGAGGTATATTCTTTGAATCAATAAATCTTTATCTTCAGTTTCTCCCATCTTCTTTTCTCTTATTATGAGTTGAGCATCTTATTGTGTGTGCTCTTCCCATATTATTTCTGAAAGTAATCACTTCCTTCTGGCACACATTCCTTGAATGAATGAATCCCATGATTCTGGGAGGCCATTCAAGTTTGTAATCACAACTTCTACATTCTCCACTTCTTCTTCTACCTCTTAAAGTATGACTGTATGGTTTCTGCATTCTGGATCTTCACATTCTTCAATTGGTTTCTTAAGGTCATATTTTGATTTATGTTCTTCCCTTCAAATAGCTTGGTCAAGGAATAAAACATCTCTTTATTTTTATTTAGAGAAGACACTTGTGTTATAAGGTGATCCATGAATGAATCAACAATGATCTTCTTGGCCTTGACCAAGTTCTTCTTGTGTAAGGCTTTTAGCCTCATCTCTCTCTAGAACTGGAACCTCTCTACTTATGTAGGGGTCCAATTCATTTCCTTCAATAACTAGTGAGATCCTATAATTGCATGCTTGGAATTTGTCAGCTTCACCAATCTTGTCATCAAGCTAGTGTGACTAGTCATTTAGAAATGACAACCTCAAATGTAAATAGCAAAAGATTAGATCTTACCGATTTGAGGTGTTCGTCCTGGTTCCGGAGCTGGCTAATCTAGGGTTTGTCAGAGAAACCCTAATTTTCAAAACTTAGAATCTTTCAAATATTATTGGATAGAAAAATAGACCTCTTCAAGGTGAGTTGTCCAATGTACTCCTTTTCTGAAAACAATGGAGGGAAGCTCCCAGAACAAGAATCCCTAGTTTTCCAATTTCTTCTATATAAATTCCTGATATTGTTTCTGTTGTATCTCCCCAATTACTACTCTTCTATGTTTAAAACATTTTACTACGGAAGCTTCACCTGTCTCTATTCCAACACCATAGTTTTCATCAGAAGTGGTTTCACCAATGATCCTTTTCCCAAGGTGACCTGCTTCAGGACTATTCAACATAGAGAAGTTGTATGGACTTCCACGTGTCACTATTTCATTTTTGGAGTCTGAAACTTCTACCACAGAAAGTACAGTCCGTTCCCTTTCTATAACATCTTGATAAATTTCATTTGGACCTTGGTTTCCCGCAATATATCAATTCTCCCCAGGTGTCCTATTTAGGGATGAATCTTGGAAGAGGATGGAACCCTAATTTGGAGGAATCATATCTCCTAGAATATAGAGAATCTGATTCAGAAACTTGGACACAGTGTACATTGGGATTTTATCTTTAACCTGTGAAAGTTTCAGCCCTTGAGACTTCTGAAATCCAGAGATATAGTGAATGTACCAAAACTTATCATTTTTAGTATTTATGGATTTTTTGGCCCGGGGTCAAACTAGGGTTTGACTTTCCCAGAGTTTCACCCAACCAAAAATATTGAACCAAGTCTCTAAAATTCAATTTTGATGAGGAGAGAAATCTTATGATGGGATCACTCAAAAATTCCTCTTCTGTAAAAATCCCTAATTGCCCGCACCGAAAATTGAAAATGCTCGGAATTGAATTCCACTTCGACAGAAGGATGTGTCCTTCAATGGAGAGTCATTCCAGCATACTTTTTCTGATGGATTATGGAGAGAGACCCCAAAAGTAAGAATCCCTAGCTTCTGAAACTACATAATGTCTTCTTCTCAGCTTAGCTCTAATACCATGTTAGATTTTTATCATTTAAGCAATATGACCTTAGGATCTTATCTGAGAGAATAACATGCACAACAATAAACACAAGAGACAAGAGACACAAATAATTTTCCTCAGGGAAACCATCAAGGAGAAAACGCCGCAACTTCCTCAAAGATATAATGAGCACCAATAGCAAAAGTAAAACCTAAAAACAGTAATATGATCTACGACAACAGTTGTCGCTCTCTCTGATCCCAACTTCTTCTCTCTCACTCATGCGCCCCAGTGAGTGAGTGTATGTGTAATAAATAGAGAGTCTCACTCCATATTTATATTCTTTCATTCATTTAACCTTTAACTTTGTTATGTAGGCTCAAGTAACCACAACTGGGGTACTAATGACCTGACTTACATTAACTCACCTAGGGCCAACTTCTCTAGGAGAGTCTAATAACCCTAGTGCCCCACAATTGTGGGGACTTTAACCCTTGAATAGGAGGGTTACCAACTATGACTTTACATGACTTGTTTACATTATTGAATATCCCGATAGGAACATTGGGGTATGACATGACTCAAATACATTAGAGACACTTCCCGGAATAAACATCGGGGTACAATACATAATATATACGGATGAATACATTCCGAAGTTACAAATACATCAAAATTTTCTATGGAACCACTTGATATCTATTTCGTGTTACAAGACTATGTGATGTATTGCTATACTAGGGAATTATTGATAATCTTCAAGATAATGATATCACTATGATTCCATTCTTATAAGACTATCAAATCTGTTTCTCAACAAATTGATGTCACTAAGATGCCACCTTATAAGTCCTGAAGATAATGATATCAATTCGTGGGTTATCCGAACTCTATCAAGGAGACTTCAACGGATTTCTAACATCTATGTAGTGAAATTTGTCATCGAATATCCATGAAATCCAACATATATGCTACACTACCTATGAATTCAATTTGTGGGTTATATGACTTTAGGCATGTCTATAGGGAGCACAATATGAGTGTAGACCATTTATCCAAGGAAGAACTGAATATGAAGGCTGGCCTCATCTCCTTCTCAAAACTTTTAGAAGGAGAAATCAGTGAGGAAGGAATTATACAGATATTTTAAGAGATTTTTTATTTATGCAGCATACTCTTTTTTGGTTCTTTCAAGTATGGGATGCATTAGCATATTTCTTTTTTTAGTTGGGGATATAGATTTTGTTTTGATCCCTAAAGACTTTGTTTTCTCCACCCTTGATTCCTCCTTGGATAAGCTATTTTGGCTCCTTATGTTTTCCCTGTGGTATTTCTACTTCAGTCATCTTTGGATTGTGGGTTCTGTCCCTCCCCTTCGGAAAGTTTTTGATAATTATCTCCGCTTGTGTATGGAATGACTTTTGTCAGGACTATGTACAAGTTACCTCTGATTCACTATTGAATAACAAAGAATACCTATTTTTATTCTGAAAAAATGTTACAAAATCTTAGCAAATGATTTTATTATATATCATGAAATTCGTAAACTGGGTCTTTAATATTTTTGGTGAGGAAACAAAATAAATTAAAAAATCTACACCTACAAATTTTGTAAAAAACATAGTTTTTATTTTGAGATAAATTGGTTGAAGCATTTTCTATGGAACCACTTGATATCTATCTCGTGTTACAAGACTATGTGATGTACTCTTATACTAGGGAATTATTGATATTGTTCAAGATAATGATATAACTATGATATCATGCTTATAAGTCTATCAAATCTGTTTCTCAATAGATTGATGTCACTAAGATGCCTTGCTTATAAGTCCTCAAGATAATGATCTCAATTCGTGGGTTATTCGACCTCTATGAAGGAGACTTTCTTTGATTTCTGACATCTATGTAGATAAATTTGTCGTCAAATATCCATTAAATCCAACATCTATTCTACACTATTGATGAATTGAATTGGTGGGTTATATGATTTTGAAATGTCTACATGGAGCACAATATGAGTATAGACTGTTTATCTAAGGAAGCACTGAATATGAAGGCTGACCTCCTCTCCTTCTCAGAAATTTTAGAAGGAGAAATCATTGAGGAAGGCATGATACAACTCTTTTAAGAGATTTTTTTATTTATGTGGCATACTCTTTTTTTGTTTTCTTGCATACTCTTTTGGATTGATGTGGCATACTCTTTGATGTCACTGACATTAGCATTTGAGGTTGATGGAGTTAAGAAGGTAGGCAATTTATATAGGTGATGGCTATTCCATTGGAGGTGATAGTTTCATCATTCAAAAGTGTTGTATGCTCAATGTGGAGTTAGTTACTATATGATTTTTTTGTAATTACGTCTGGATATTTTGAGCACACAATTCAAAAGGATGTTGGTTGGTTTTAGTGTCTATAGGAATTGTTGTGGTTTTCGATGTAACAATCCTTGGTAAGTATACTATTTTTCCAATGTTTGTTGTTGTTGAATGATGGATAGCATACTATAAAATGTTTTTGGTGAGGATTTGGTTGATGGGGCTTGTTGATGGTTTTTTTTTACTAAATATATTGTTTATTTATCCATATTGGCTTGTGTGTATTTTTATTGCTTAAAATTGGTATTGGTTGAAGGTTTTTTTAACATGATGGTATTTTGCTCTTATTTGTCAAGTCTTTTCTGGCCATAGTGCAAGTAGAACCAAACAAGTATTTGTCATACCTGTCTTCCTCGAGCGAGGGGAGTTTAGTAATGCTAGAGGAAAGTGATACATCTAGTAGGTCTACAAGGACTAGATCAACTAGATGTCAAAATATCAAAAGAAACATCAATAAACGCATGGAATGTTTTCTCACAGGATGGGGGTCATGTTCCTATGATGATGATACAAAAGGAGACATCGAGGTGCCCTTAAGGTATAAACATCTAGTGAAATAATGGGTACCTAGGTATGTTCCTCAACTAAACACATATTTTTGTGTGAATGAGAGGATATATATATAATTGCACCATTGTCATTACATGGATTGGGGTTGTTTTGCGTGGATGACATAAAGGTCGGTTACATCAGATGCACAAAATTGATGGAGCATGTTGGACCCTCTTACAACTACAGAGATTGGATGCGCCTGGTCCAATATACACGAAGTATGCATAGATATGAGTTGTCAACAAATTATTTACAACTAAAATATAAATATATAAATAAAGGAGAAAATTTGTACATTAGCAGAAGGCCAAAGGAAAATGGGAATATTGCGGGGTTTATAAACAGTACACAACCATGGTCTACACTTAAGCAACCCAAATGCCTATTTGAGGGGCATGAAGGAAACCGTGTATTTGTATGTGACATTAAATCAATAGTTGCGTGGGGAAGAGTTTCTTATTAATTACAATTTGAATTGAGTAAATACAAACACGGTTACTATGGATGTGTACATCCAACAATTTACCCAACCTTTTATTAATTATTTTAACATCTTTAGTATTTTTCATTAGTACATGTTCTAATTTTGATTAAATTATCTATATTTACTTTCCAGGGAGGTGATATAGTGCGCATCACCCCAGCAACTGGTCAGAGGATTACACCATCCTCGAGGTAGCAGGTATACATCTTTATAATAGTACAAGTAAAATTTAAAAAATTAGTTTTTTTATTGTTTTTTCGTGTGTATATTCGTATGGTTTATAAAATTTTATCTATATTTACTTCGCAGGGTAGTGATCAGGGCATCTCCCCAGCAGTTGATTAGACGATAGCAACCTCGAGAAAAGAGGTAAACATGATTGTAATTGTATTTTTTAAGTACATCAAAATGTTATGTTATTATTTTGTTTTAGTGAGTATTTTGGTTTCGTCGAGTTATTTTTTCTATGTTTTTTATGTGTGGTTCTATGATGGGAACCTCCCTCATAGTAGATGCTACTAGACCTTCCTTGAGGAGACATGTATATATCGATGCCATTGTACAAACTTAATATGTACAAACATTTATGTTGTTATGTTTTTTCAAGAGTATATTCGTTTGGTTTATATAATCTTATCGATATTTGATGCAGAGTGTTGATCGGATGGAAGCAACCTCAGGGAAGCAAGTTAACCTGAATGTAATTATTTGATTTAAATACTACAAATTTGTACACATATATAAAATGTAGCATAATGTTTTTTTTGTTTTGTATTTTTTTGTTTGTATAATTTCTTTCATTATGATAATGTTGTGTACTTATTTTTTTGCAGGTGGATAATCGGGGAAAGTCCCCAGCTATAGAACACACTGCCATCC
The DNA here is from genome assembly GCA_001517045.1 of Pseudotsuga menziesii. Lineage (NCBI taxonomy): Eukaryota > Viridiplantae > Streptophyta > Pinopsida > Pinales > Pinaceae > Pseudotsuga > Pseudotsuga menziesii. The sequence continues at coordinate 10,613 of LPNX010633184.1, forward strand.
AGGAATTAGGTAAACCTAGATGTAATTATAGGAATATTTCATGATAGATATGTTTTGTTAATATAATTTTTTCCTTAGACTATTTCTTTAACACGTAAGTAATGTTTTATATATTTTTGTTGCATACCTATGATTTGGTTGATGAAACATCATCACAAAAATCCATATATTTTTATGTGAATTAGTTTTTAAACGATGCTAACATTTGTCCTTCTCTAGAACTGGTTAAGGCTATAGAGAAGACGTTGAAAAAAATTAACGTGGATATCGTTTGTCTACTATTCATTATTCCACAGACAGAAGAGATTAAATCCAAGGTTGAAGTGTTGGTAAAGAGATCTTAGGCCTTGAAAGCAATTTATGGATTCTTGAATAATAATATATATTCATTTAGAACTTTATAATTTTCATTTTTATATGATACTGAAATTATAATTGAATGGTTTGTATTTACAATATTTTTTGCGACCACACACTATTGGTGAAGGTGATGTTGGGCCCAGTGAGCAAATGACTCCTCGTACTGCACCATTGTTGTCATATGAATAGTTAGAAACATGTTCTGTGACACCCCAGATGCCAATAGAAAGTGAATCCATTGTTGATGGATGCACACCAGATCGTGCAGATGAAGGGCTGGATGCAGAGCCTGCTAGTAATGTTGATGATGAAGAAACATTTCCTGGATCTTCCCGTGTCACTAGAATGGGTTCAATAGAGAAAACATTTTTGGTGAAGGAGAAACTATTTCCAGTCAAGATAGAGAAGATCCTAGATAATTATACATTTTTCAATTTAGTTTTTATAATTTGATTGTAATATACCGATAAAACATTTTTTTTAACTAATGATAGCATGATTGTTTTGCAAGAAATGATGTTTTTTTATAAAAATATAAATGATTTGACCTTGGGGATATTCAGGCCCACCATCTGCACAAGGTGGGACAAACAAACAAAAAAAATAAAGGATGAACTAACTAATCGGTTCGTTGGCCTATTCAAAAACGATACCTTCGATACATCAAAGGTCCTAAAGAAGGTTTGACAACATATGAATATTTCTCGATACCAATATAGGGTTCACATAGAAAGGAACCCTAGGTGTGAGTTCCCTTTGGTTATTTCATCTATGGAGTGGAAATCCCTACTGGAAGATGGAAAAGAGAGGGCTCTGAGAAAAGCAGGAAATATAGAACCATGTACAGGGAGGTATGCAATAATTTCCACAATGTAATGCTAACTCTTATTATTATTATTTTTTATATCAAATTTAGAACTTCTAATGGAATTCAATGCTTGCTTAGGTTGTAAAACTCATTAATGGCCACAAACGGAAGGCTTGAAAAAGTTGGTCAGCACAAGCTTCAGCCTAGTGGTTATTCGAATTTGGCGAAATGAATTGTAAGTATCGAAAACATGACAATGCATCCAAATATTAAATTGGAAATTATTTTCGTTTTAATTTGGTGTAAAATGTAAAATTAATTACATTATGCAAATATGCAAGACGACCGATTCAAAGAAGTTCCCACTCAGGAAGACTTGAAGCTTGGACTCCAACACAACTTTGAATCTATTTTTGAACATCGAAAAGGATTGTCTAGGAATACACGGTCATCTGGTGATCCATCTAGTGCACAAGTATATAAAATATATATAGTTTAATGAAAATTATTAATTGTCATGCAATCTATTCATTATAAACAATTAAGATAAAATATTTATTTTGTTTTGAGCAGGAAACCAATGATCCCCTTAATGTTGATGATGGAAGAAAACCAGTCAAAGATAATGCTTCGATTCTTGGTAATGAATTTATTCATATGCTACACTTTTGTATATATAATTGTAGATGGTGAACATTAATTGTACTTCTCCTTATTTCAACTACAAAGCATGTAGATGGTAACAATGTATAGGTTAATCCTTGACAGGAAAATGAACAATATGATGTGGCCACACTAGGTATAAAAACACCTTTGTAATTTTTTTTTAATCAAATACTTGTAATTATAAAAACAAAATTAATTAATGCAACATTTTCACATTATTGCAGAAATTCTAAACCCCTTTCTACAAGATCCACATGGAAATCTATCTACTAGGGAGACATCAGAACAAATTGATGAACCACTAAGAACCGAACAACAAATTTTAGAAGATGCGCTTCTTTTTCATTTTGTAAAGAGAAAAAAAACTAAAAAGGAAGTGACTGAAGAAATTTTGAGTAATTATTTTTTATAATACAATGTATTTTCCACTATTTAATTAATGAATGGTTTAATGAATTCTTTAATGAATGGGTTTTTCAGCTATTGAATGAATGAATGGTTTAATGAATTATTTAATGGATTCCTTAATGAATGGTTCAATGAATCTTTATTTCGGATATTGAATGAATGAATTTGCACTATTTTTTTTTAAAGTAGATGCATCGGGTTTGGGGACTTCAAAGTAATGTGAGGCGGGGGGAGGGGAGGGCATAAGATCTTCCACCTTCACTTGATTGGCCATGTTCAATAGATAATATTAAATTATTCTCGAAAAAGAGAGGAGCTCAATGAATGGTAAGGAATTATACATTTCCCACAGTTATTTCTATAATTGTAGTGATTAAATTTTACTATTGCTATTTAACCCATCCATTGGAACTTGTTATAGATAGCCTTGGGAAATATTTTGATATTTCAGAAGAAAAATTGGATTTTTGAAGTGATCAATGGCCATATGTACTTTGTTTTGTGGTTCTCCATGTTTCCTCAGGTGATCTCTTATTACCAATTATTTAACTTACTGGAATATTATTGTAATTTACATTATTAAATTAAAAATGTTCATTCTTAATGTTGTTTTTATTCATTGAGATAAACTACTGAAACTATATTTTTTTAGCTTCATTTCGTTACTTTCATAAACAAGAAAATCTTTATTTGATGGGTGCTAACATGAAATTTTTGCAACAGGAAAATATTTGTAGTATGTTGAAAGATGTTTTGAAAGGTAAAGCGAAAGTAGATAGTGTCAAGATCCACAAATCAAGTTAAGTTGTACCAAGAAATTGTAAGTAATGACAACATATTCCTAATTCTAATACCTATTTTTCTTATGTTAATTTGATTTGTATTCCATGCAGGGGCCACTTTACCTCTTTTTAGCCTCTTAGTGAGTTTGTAGTGAACTTTCTACTTATGCTTGTTGAAGATGCCAAGAGAAAAAAATTCGTTATGCCGAAGAACTTAGTGATGTAACTCTTATGCAAAATGTGAGTGAATATCAATTTCATGAAAAATGTGTCATTGTAGTAAACACTTATTTCTAGATGGCTCTTTCTAGTTAACATGCTCTCCAAAAGGTATTGATGATTGAGTTGTATGCGACAATATCCAAAACATTTCCTTTGGTTAACATATTCTCTATAGAAGAAAAATATTATCTTTCCCAACTTTAAATGAAACTCTAAATATTTTTGTTGGTATCTACAAGTTTTGAGCTATATAAGACACTTTAATTGGTCGATGTCTATGGTCCTTTTGACAATAGATTCAGAGGGATGGGATACATAACCTAATTTTTTTTTGAGATTCCTATCAACTTCTTTTGAAATGATTTCTTTTGAGAATATATATAGAAAATTTAATGTTCAATATGGAACTCTTTCAAAAACATGCATAATAGGTACACTTCAACATGTTGTTAAAGATAAATACAAGACAAGGATTGTGGTTTCAACCAAGTCTTTCTCCTTACAAATTCCTTAATCCTTTTTGTTGTTTCCTCAATTTTGTTTACTAAAGGACAAGTCTATTGTTTAACTTTATGTATTGTATTTTGAAGTTTTTGAGATGATAGTACTACACATGGAACATGAAATGGTGATCTTTTGTAACACTGTTACAAATAGTGTATGATAGTTGAAATCTTAGGTGGTCCCCGAATGGTTCTATTTTGAGTCTTTTTGAAGAATGTATTACATTTATCCTTGAAATATAATATGATTTTTTCCCGAGGAAAAAAAAAGAGTGATTTGAGGCTCTTATTAAACCATAAAAGGATAGCCCTAGATGTCATGGTTTGGTATTCGGAACCAAAAACAAGTATTTAATATATTAGTGTATCTACAAGTTGTTTCACCATTTTATCTCCACCTTGAATCAGGATATACTCAATTATATCCTTGGAAATATTGATATGTAGGAAGACCCTTTTATTAAATCTAGGAAAAATAAACTTCCAATGAGTTCTTAAATGCACTCTAGGAATGACTAATGCGACATCGATAGCCTAGGGAATTCAACAAATGTAGAACAAGAATGTTTGTTTTTAACAATAATAACTATATTGATAAATAAAGGTGAGGGATGAAACCATACATGCAGATGAAACAATAGTAGAGGAATAAGAAGTTTCTTGTCTTATTAACCTTCCATCCTCGAAACAAATTGAGGTAGCCAACATACACTTCTATTATTAAACATATCGCTCTAATTATTATTAAAGATAATGCATCTGTGAGAGCCATTCTCTTGTAGGATGGAACTCTAGTCAATTAACTAGGGTTTTTGGTCAGTTAACCAAGCACTGTAAGTCCCTAGCAGGGATCTAGGACCCCAACAATCTATAGGGGTTATTGGTCTGGTACCAAGCAGGTCAGAGCCATGGAAAATTCCCTAGTATGTGGCTAGGGATGATTATCCAAATAACATACATAATTATCTAATTAACTTGATAAGACTAATAAAATTTGGAAAGTAACCAGTCTTGAACTTAATGATTTATTTCATACAACCTTCCTTTCTTGATCTTATCCCCAATTTTTTTCTACCTCTTGTTACTAATGGAGAGTTAAGTTCCTTAGTAAAAATGGCAGTGAATGAATGGGTTCGAGGGTTTGTGTTTTGCACCTCATGGGAAGCGAGGGGTTTATACCCCTCCTGTTCTATTTTCACACACCATTCTTATTGTTTATTTGTAGATGAACTCACTACTCAACAATGAGCCCCTTTTTCCTTCTCAACTCTCTTTTAGGTTTGAGTAATTTTTTAGGGTTTCATGCAAAATCCCACATGAAAACCTTTAATTAAAAAATGCATGCATGCATTTTACCACATGCAAACTTAAATGAAAAAAATTGACTAACTCATGGCTAACAAAGTTTGGAGGTAATCAAGCATAGTGGGGATGCATGAATTTTATAATCACCAAAAAGGATTTACTTTCAAGTTTCAACCAACTACCATTTCACCATGGATTAGAAGGTGATTCAAGATAGAACCATTGAAGAGTAAAGATGCATCAAAAGATCCTTCAGAAGCATACCATGTGAAAAATGCAAATAATTCAAGATGGATAAGAAGGGTTATTATATTTTTTTCTTAATTCTAACATTTTTCTTATACTTGGTCAATTTGAACCATTGTGTGTTCCCTATTATTTTTCCTTGCTTGAATTTCTAATAGAAATGATCAAATATGCTTAGAAGTCCAAAAACATGGACAACATGTTTTGTTGGTTAAAAATGTTAGGTTCCTTGTTGTCAGTTTTGAATGATTTTCATTGTAACAAAAGCATTGTTTACACAATAGATACATTTTTTACATCTACTTAGCTTGCAAATACAAACCTAGGGTTTCCTAAGATCATAAATCACTTGTGATATTACATCAAATTTTACAAACGCTATGCACAAGTTAGGAAATATTTAGATGAGGTCCAAGATTACCTGGAATGCTTAGGTAGTTATTTTTGTTGTCAATGTTATTTACTTTTAAAACCACATCAATATTAGGCTCAAACATAAATTGTTTAGGCGCCCATGTGCCATCTTAGAGGAAAAATGTGTTGAGGGGAATTAAATAATTAAGAAAACAAAGATGACAGAGGACAAGAGAAAATATAAGAGAAATGAAGGGAAAACAAACAAGAGAAATTAAGAAGGATATACTTCTAGGATTATAAATAAGTTACATCCTCTCTAATCAATTCTATGCTTACATGGAAAAATATATTTTGGGAAATTGTTTTATTGAGATTGACACAATTGTTATATTGAATTTGTAAGTCCCCTATTAGATAAACATAAATGATATGAACATAAATTAAAAAATCCTGGTTCTAAATTCCTGTAGAAACTTGCAATCACTTTAGTAATGGATCGCACTAACCTATTTCATGGTTAATGACTAAATTCTCAAGATACAAATCTTAGATGAAATATTGTATCATTTCATAGTGAATGAAAATGAAGAGTTGAGACCCCTCAAACCCCCAAATGGGAAATATAGACATTAACAACTTCCTACCTAAGCCAACCTTTCCGAGACAAATGACCTTGACCAATCATACAGGGCCATTTAGTTTATAAAATCATAACCTTACATCCAACCATCATGAATCCAGTGTTAGGACTTGTGTCAATTGCATTCCCTTCACCTTCATGTTGCTAAAGTTGTCTGTGTAGAAATTCAGGCCTGCAGTAGATTAATTTCACTCACAGCAATTAACAATTGATCATGCAAAATTATCAACAATGGAGACTGAATGTGGAGCTGTAACACAAAATTATATTAACTGAGTGTACAATAGCCAACCCTGTAATAACATTGGCTGCTGAATATATAGAATACATGAGCAAATCGAATGCATGAGGAAGCATCCAAATCTAGCATAAAGCAGGCTTACCCAAAATAAACAAATCCCCCATAGGTGTAAAAAGATGATCCCAAATCTATCAAGGACCCCACGAATTAGCAAGGGCGCATGGGCAAGCTAAAGAGTGGTCAAATGGCAG
>LPNX010633188.1:6166-16876 GCA_001517045.1 Pseudotsuga menziesii
GTTAACACTAAGGCCCCAGGATGTGTTGACTCATGTCCATCCACTTAAGATGATGTTGCACCTACATCTAGGTCCATCAAAGACTCCTCCTGTCTCCAGTCCTTCCCCTCTTCCTCCAACAGAGACTGGGGGCAAGGCCACAAAAACCATAACCAATACCATTTACATAATCTCTAGCACCATTTTCCCTTCCGTCTCATCGGTTGTGGAAGATCTACCTGATCTATCCCGGCACCACTTACGCAATGACGGAGATATCTGTAAGACCACCTCTAGTTTTACCCCGTTCTCTTTAAACCATAGTGTGGAATCAGTTCTTCCCATAAAAGACCAGATTCTATCACCCTGCCTTGCCAATGACCTTTGTCTCGGCAAGGGGGCATACCTCTTCGTTGACTCAGATGGTCACCTCTTGAATAAGTCATGTAACAGGCTCTACCTCAAGAGAGTCTAAGCCTAATACCACCACTATGAGTCCCTTATAGCGTAGTTTTTTTTATTTTCTTTTTTTTCAACGTTTTTTCCACAAGTCAAGGGTAGCACCATTAGCTACTAATCCAAAGTCACCCAAAAGCTATTCGAGACACCTCTCACACCTCCAGACTCAAATTTTCGCCCTCTATTTCCTTATGAGACCATCATCTCATGTTTAACAAACAAATTTCAGGACCGCTCCCCAGAAGTTACCTCAATTTATGAGCCACACCATGGTGATGCAAGTGTCTGCGGACCTGTACTTGCATCACACTTTCCTACCGCTACTCATGCGGTTTCTCAAGCCATTTCCCATAAGGAACATCATTTTTATTTTAACATGTGGTTGTCTACTTCGTTATGCGGATCTACAGACCATCGTCTAGAAAATGGATCATTTCCTTTGCATGCATTTGGCATATAACTGCCTCTGGACTTGCACTCACATCACATGTAGTCAAATCCTTCCACCATAATTCACACACGACTCTCCTGACCTCTGTCCGAGAGCCACCTCGGTTTCCATGCCTCTACCGCATCGACTCGCGTGCCTCTGCCGCGATCTATCATGTGCATGTATTGGTATGTTTAAGAGTCATCTCCTTCGTCCATACTGTGTAGATGACCTTTGGACCACCATCCACCGTCCCGACATGGGGAACTTCCTATGCCACCGCAATCAATTGACCATACTAGAGTTTCTTTTAATCTCTTTTCTGACTCCTAAAAGAATGAAAAGATTGTCGAGCGCAGCTACTTCCTTTCCCACTCGTTAAAGTATAGGAAAGGGCATCTACATTGTCTCATTTATCTCCTTTTGTGGACTATGTAGACCATCAAATGAAAAGGACCACCTTGGCATATTCAAGCCAAGACCGTTCCCCTCTACATACTTTTATGCTTTCTCGGGTAGAGGGGCCGAACTTTACGAAAAATCTCACCACGGGTTGTCGTTAAGCTCTTTTCCAACCTTCTCAGCAAGAAAAGATTGTCGAGCAAACTTGGTTTCGTTCATGCTCATAAAAGTATCTGAATGACCATCCAGTCAGTATAGGTTTAACCTTTTCCGGACTGAATGGACCACCAATGGTAAAGAAGTCTCCCATCCCCTAAAAGGATAGGCGAGCTCTTCTATGTATACTTTTATCTATTTTCGAGCACGGGAGACTACCAATGAAAAAGAGTCCCCAGTGGAGTCTTCTTCGTGCTTTCAAATTCTCTAAAATTGAAAGCACCATTGAGCATTTACTTTCTCGGGATCACCAAAAATCCACGAGATCATACCACAACGGTGTTTCTAGACACCACCCCGCAGATAACAGTTTGGCAGCATTCCCACTTTGGGTCGCCTTTGTTCAAAGTACTCTGCAATGTGTCTTCCTTGGATCCCATCAATACCAAAAGTATCTACCTCCCCCAAGTATTTCCCATATGTAGTGACATTCCCAGTATTACATCGATGATCCCATTCCCATGAGTCAGTTTCATTTGTTTCCTGGTCCACACTACCGGCATACTCTGAACAAAGGTAATTTAAGTCTACTACACTCCCTCTACCCCTGTTCAACTCTCCCCCCCCCCTCCATTCAGTGGGTCAGTCCTCAGATTGTCTCACACCTTTCGATTATCTCCCTTGTGCTTGTGGTCAAGGAAACATCATTGCCTTGACCAGGGGCATGTCTCCCTCTGTCGACGACAACACATATATTCGAGGGGACAAACCCAGAGGTCCCTGTATCCTGGTTTCATTAACCACATTGATGAGTTCCTTGGACCACTTGAGAGGAATCCTTAGTGCCTCTCGGGATGGTCGTTTCTCACATGATAGAATCCAACTACATCATCTCACCGTTGAGATTCATACAGGGTATTGGTCTGTGCAGTATTTGGTCGAAGACCCCAGATGTCACCTGACTCTAGCACATTGATGAGTCTATTCGAGGGACCTAAACAGGTTTATGTCCCTTGTGATTTCTGGGTTGCATTGGAGACAGTGTTCAGAAGCCCCAGTAGTGCTTCTATATAGACTTATGATTGATGCAGCATACTTGTACAACAGAGACTCTGACTCTCCATCAGCGAGTCCATACAGCTATGTACAGTTCCAAATCCATACTTGTACAACAGAGACTCTGACTCTCCATCAGCCAGTCCATACAGCTATGTACCAGTCCACATCCAGCAGGCTATCAGTCATGAAGATATAGCATTCCATGAGAATTCCATGGGTCCAATGTAGCAGTTCTTTAGATCAGTATTGTATTCAGCATCTCATTGACGCAAACACTGTGTATCATCAGTTGTATATGATCAGCTCTTGTATTATAGAGAATATATCACATTATTCTTTCGACATTGTTACGAGCATGGGAATTCTCACCTCGTCCATATACATGTCACACATTATTTGTATCTCACCCATTGATGCAAACCATATTAATACAAAAACCAAAAGCCACCATGCCCTAGCCCAGGAAGCACCACCTCTGTGCAGAAAATCCTATGATGTTCGTCGGCCATACGATGATATCCTACTCTCACACATCAGGGGGCAATCTGTTAACCCAAAAAATCCCTCACTCAACTCCACATGGCCTACACCACCCAAGGACACCCATGCACGACCCTCATTTGACACCATTTGACCCCCGCACCCTCAACAAGGCTTAAAAACATGAAAAAGGGCTTAAAAATCCCTAAAAAGAACCTAAATAGCTCTCATAGGGGCTAAAGCCTCCAAAAAGGGGCTAAAACCCCTCAAAGGAGCCTAAAACCCTAAAAGGAGCTAAATATTGAGTGAAAGGGGCTAAAGCCCTGACCAAGGGCTTAGAACCCTAAAAAAGCTATAAATAGAGGGGTGGGGGTCACTCTCAAGACATTCCTTCCTTGCATACCATTATGCTGCCCGAGTGAGTGCCTTGAGACCAGTTTGCCTCTCAAGCCATTGACTCTTCCTCTCATCAATCCTCCCATTAAGCCATAGCTCCCCATTCTCAAGAGAGGTGCTTCTCCAAGCTAGGGCATGGTGGCCCATCTCCACCCATTGAAGGTATAATGTCTATTTTTTCTTGTTTGCTTAGTTTTTTCTAACCTATCTTTGCTTGCAAGTTTCATGGCCTAACGTGTTCTTGCAGGTCTCCATTGTTTGTTTGCAGGTTTTCTAACAAGTTGTATGCAGGGTATTGGATCTAAACCCATAACCTTGTGTGCAAAGGGGTTTCCATCTCTTTCTTTTTTGTTCTTTATTTCCTTTTTGTTTCGTTTTTCTTGCATAACCACCAGGAACCCTATCCTTCCGTCCTATAGACGGAAGGTAGCCATTCCTGCCCTGTAGTAAGGGAGAAATCCATGCTACAAATACATGCCATCTATATCCTAGGAATGCTTTATTTCTGATTCTAGGTTGATCTCGAACACCTTTTGACCATCCAGAATTAGTATACATCACTTTACAGCAGATTCTGCTTTATTCTGCTTTCCCTGCTTTTCTGTGGATAAGGTAAAGCTAGTCAAACTAGGAAGCTGGGTCCTTTTGTTGCCAACCCATCCTTCATAAATTTTCCTCCATTTTCTAGGATTAGCATGTTTTGTCCATCTCCTTGACAACTCACTCAAGCTTTTTCCAATTCATGAGATCCTTGAAATATTTGGGAAGTGTTTTAGCCACCTATGGGGGTTTGCTATATTTTGGTAAGTCAGCCTTTTTTAGCTTTTTGAGTTCTTTCCATACAACTTGATTTTCCTATGAGGGGTGTACTATTTATGTACACTATTATTCATCATTATTTAATGGAAGGATACACACCAATATTCATCTCTTCATTCATATGATTCAGTCTCTTTTCTTCTCTCTATTTTTCCTATGTATGCTTGTGAGAATTATTAGTAGAAAGATCTATTTCGTGTGCTTCTTCTTAACATAATTGCTCATAGCATTGATCTATTATTTCTACATGGTATCAGAGCAGCAAGGTTGATCAAGTTATACAGAGTTGAGGAGCGCATCTAGTCTCCTATCCCTCTCTGAAGAAGAGCTTGTCTAACTTACAATATTTTCTCCTAGTTTTGTTTTGCATGTTGCAAAGGCTATATCCTAGAGCATATCTACAACTTATATAGGGATTAAAAATTTCCCCTACTATCTACTTTCAACTATGATGATTGGAATCCCCAGATGAGCGCATACTTGAAGAGGCAGTGTCTCTTTGATGTCTCCATTGGTGCATGGAGCGAACCTCAGTATTATGAAGAGAAGATTAATTGGATAAATAATTGCGATAGAGCTTATGGAATTATGTGTTTGGTAATGTCTCCAAATCTACGTCATCTCATATATTCTGCTGAGTATCCATTTGAGCTTTGGAATAATTTGGACAAATATTTTGGTTTGCAGGAAATAGAAGATGAAGCATGGAGCGAACCCAACATCTCCTCTTGTTCTCTATCTCAATATTTATTGGCCTCTACATTCTCTGATGAAGTTGATCATGATGAAGAATTTTCTCATACAGTTCATGTTGTTGCTACTCTCCTTGATTCAAATGCTTCCTCCTTCAATGAAGAAGAAAATATTGAAGAGTCATCTTTTCTGTGTCTCTTGAAGGTGATTTTTCTTCTTGTGATACTAATGATTAAAAAGAAGTAACATATGGAGATTCTATTTATATTGATGATGATCCTATCACCCATTCATTGGTATCTATATCTCCTATCTTAGATTCTGAGATCTATGTGCCTGACTCTTCACACTTTGTGCATACCTCTCTCATTGATGGTGCGCAACCCACTGATTTCCAGGATGTTTGCTTAGCCAAACCAAGCCTTATTTGTGTCATACCACTTACCTTAATTTATCTCATGTGCTTAAGCATCTCCTCCTTTGTTATTGGCATCAATACTTAGAACCTCCTTGAAGTTTCTGAACATCTCATTCTTAACTCCTTTCATAGAGAGGATTCATTACTAGTGTATTCCCATGAGTCTACTGATATGCTTATATGTGATCCTTTGGATTTTGACTTAGAAGCATATTTTCAGGTTGATACACATATCATGCCACCATCCATACCATCTACCATGCCTATGAATAATCATAATACTATGTGAATCCCAATTTCACTAGTTGATTCATCATTGGTATTTTATGCAGTGATATTTATCTTACATGGTTTGAAGTATTTCCTGTGGAAATTAAGGCCAGCAATAGATTAATTTTACTCACAACAATTATCAATTGATGATGCAAAATTGCTAACAAGAGAGACTGAATATGGAGCTGTAACACTAAATTGTATTAACTGAGTGTACAATAGCCAACCCTATAATAACATAGGTTGCTGAATAAATAGAATACATCAAGAAATCGAATGCATGAGGAGGCATCCAAATCTAGCATAAAGCAGGCTTACCAAAAATAAGCAAATCCCCCATAGGTGTAAAAAGATGATCCCAAATCTGTCATGGATCTCACGAATTGGAAAAAAGGCATAGGCAAGCTAAAGAGTGGTGGAACGGCAGCTCATACATGCTTTTTCATGGAGAAAAGAGAGGAGGATGTGTAGGACAAAAAAGAAGTCAACCTCACCTAGTCTAGCTTTTCCTTTTGCCTTAAAACACTGTTGTAATCCCAGAGATCACATAAGGTTACCAATAATACATACAAAAATATACACAGATGCAAGAGACAAGAACTGATATGATGAACAGATTATATTATTCTCAATAGATCATACAAAGCCAAGAACTGAACTGCGTTCTTGTGTGGCTCAACAGCCTAATATACATGTTACAAACAGTTACAATCATAACTACCTGTCGGTTCACCGAACCGACACGACTATTAGTTAACAGACTAACTACTGTGTTTACTCAGCCGACCGACGTAGTCGGTCTCTTGACTTAGTCGGCTGATCGACTAAGTCATTCTTCGTTCAAGTCGAAGGCTTTCTCTTGACTTAGTCGGCTGATCGACTAAGTCGGTCTTCGTTCAAGTCGACTTATGTCGACTTGCTCCTTCTACATCTCCCCCACAAACAAAACATTTCTTCGTCCCGAAGAAAGAGGGAGGTAAAAACAAAAATAGACTAGAAGTACAAGAATGAGATTTGCAAAAGGGAGACTGCTACTGAGGTGGGATGTGCAAGCGAATAGTTGGTCTTCTCTGTACACAGACTTCGACTATTACTAGTGCTGTGATGGCAAGCTGGTGTTGAAAGTCCATCCATGTCTGCAAGGATTTCTGAATGTCGATAGTCAGAGTAGTAAGATTTGAGAGTACCGACATCTTCTCTGCCATTGCCATTTCTGCAATATTTTCCATGTTGGGACCCAGCAGCTGATTGTGTTCTTCCACAGTCTCAAGGAGTCTCTTCATCTGCGGACAGATGTTGTCGACTTTCTCCAAGTTGGGAAGGGTGTGCTGAACCCACTGGTGTGCCTCACGTTCCAACTGCTGCAGCTTAGTGTTTTCCATCACTATTTGATCCTCGATTGTCTGCCTCAGTTCTGAATCAGTTGACTTCCTTCTTTCCAAGGCCTGAATGCCTTGTCTAGTCTGCCTCGTCTGACTATAGACCTGCCCATAATGAGTAGGCCATTCTCGGAGTACTTCCTCAGTTACAATGGATTCCTCCATGTGGTCTTGTAGAAGTTTGTGAGCCTCCGAGAATGTTGTGTGTTGAGTCAGGAGCAGTCGGACAGTTTCTTGTTTTTGCCCGGCCTTAGTCTCGTGGAGGTGGATCTGTATGGTCGACACCAAACCTTCAAACAGCTGATATGCTCTGTCCAGCGGTCGGTCGGTAGCAGCTTCGACAGGTCCTGGAATAACAGTCTGTACAAGAGACCTGCATTTGTCGAGGAACTCGACTTCTTCTGTCTCCTTATCCTTGAGCTGTTTCCTTAGGCGGGTCGTCCTCCTCTTCGACTCTTTTGCTAGGGTGTTCAGTAGTTGGCCAACCTCTGAGTCGGTCAACGAGCTTACATCCCGTAAGCTGATCCTTAGCTGATCGGGTCTAGGAAGAGGTTCTGTTGGTTCCTTTGCTTGCTCTATTGGTTTGTCGGGAGGACCTGCAGTAGTGGAAGGTGGATCAGAGATCGAAGGGGTGTGTGTCGGAGGGGTTGGTTCAGTGGTCGGGGGTTTTTCGGTTTGGGGAGGTGGTATGTCCACCTCCGGCTGTGGTGATGATGGTGGTCTCGGCTGTGAATCAGGCGGTGGTGGAGGTGGTGGAGATGATGGTGGTGGGGGTGTTGGGAGTGGGGAGGAAGGGTTTCCTGATCCTAGTGGTGATGGAGAATGGTGTTGGGGACTTTGGTCGGAAGATATAACGTCTTCTTCCGGTGGGACTTGGTAGTCGGTGAAGGTCTGTTCAATGCCTGATACATCGCCACCTTCAGGGGTCCTTGTAAATACTGTTTTTTGTTGGGCGTATATCTTGCTGCTGGCTTTCAAGGGTGTGGTTGTCCTTATTGTTTGGGCTGACTGGAATAGTGCAGGTAGCGTTGAAAAGAAAGCTTTGAGTTCAGCGTCCGTGCTGGCCCTGTCCTTATTGTTTGGGTTGACTGGAATAGTGCAGGTAGCGTTGAAAAGAAAGCTTTGAGTTCAGCGTCCGTGCTGGCCCTGGCCCTGAGTGCTTCAGGGATCACTCTTTCAAAGACTTCGGGGGACATGTCGGTCTGCTGCACTGGTGCTTGCTCCTCGACTATTTTAGTCGGAGAGGGAGAGGGAGGAGTCGTCACCAGGTCGACCACATCTTCGGACAGTGGTGTTGTTTTGGCCTTCTTTGGTCGGCCTTCCGGTGCTCCTGCTTCGACAAAACGCTGAAACTGGGTTTCAACAGTTACTTTATTTACTCTGGCATCCTCGACAATATCAAGTGCTGAGGCTGCCAGTTCATCTTCGTCATCTGTGGAGTCAGCAAGGACAAGCTTGCGCTTACCTTTACCTTGCTGACGTTTTTGCAGTTTGATGTTCCTTCTGGCAATGGCGATCTCGTTTGCCAGTTTCTTGAGAATGCTCCGAGACACAGCATACTCAGGGTTGTCTTCCTCGACTTCTCCTGTCGGGGTCTGAGCGGGGTCGACCGTCTGAGTAGCCGGGGGAGCTGTTTGTTGTACTGGTTGTTGTGCTGGTGGTGGTGTCTGGTGTTGCTCGGTCGGAGGGTCCACGACTGGTGCAGTCGGATGCTTCACTATTAAGTGCACCCGACCAGGAGTGCCAATTGGAGTATCCTCCATCACAAAGGTGCTAATGTACAAGTGAAGCTCGTAATCTTCTTCCTTCTCCTGGTCGGTCAGAGATTCGACTATAGAGAAGTCGACCTGTTTTGCAGCCTCCGGGACTTGAATTTTGGTTTTTGTCTGCCTAGACAACTCCCGAAAGATCTGCTCGACTGTGGGATAGTAGTCGAGGTCCCTGGCATTGGAATCCTGAGTGTTTGATGACCATACGGATGTATGGTCGAGCTCCAGTTGGATGTGTGAGTCGGCTGGGAGGTATCGTTGGATGTTCTGGGGCACCCTCCACCTTGTCGTGCGCAGATTAAGCTGCTGGAACTAGTTTTCCATAAAGATCTTTCCTTGGTTGAGTTCATGCACAATTCCTTTTTGGGAAAAGGGTTTGAACCTGTGCATCTCAAACCTAGTCGTCTCTCGGAAGACAGGACTGCCTTCCGGACAGATATAATACATTGCAATCCAAATAATTAAGGAGGGGAATTTGATAATACCTCCTGTTTCCTGACAGCGCTCGGATATGGTTTTAACCAAGTCTGCGAGGTAGTCTGCCCATTGGAAAATGCGGCCGTTGGTTGTAATCTGGTCGAGGGCATCCAGCATTTCCAGTTTGAGGTCACTGCTGCGACCAGCCAAGGTGAGAGTAATGGCAATGATTTTCGCCACAATCTGTGGTGTTCGTTCCTCAATCTGACTGATCATCAGACCCTTGGAGTTCTTGCCCAACGTCGAACCTGTAAAGTGTTCGACTAGTCCTTCCTTGATCCCAATGGGGACCGGGTCACCCTGATTTGAGAGACCAATCAGTCGGGAGATAACATCTCCATTAATGTCGACTGGTCGGTCAAAGTAAAATCTGCCGTTGTGGTAACGACTGATGATGAATTTGACCGCGGCTTCCTTTGTACCAATGAAGCTGGCCATGATAGGTGCGTTTGTATAGGCATATATGGTGCTATGCCTAACTTTCTCAGCCTGCGGGGTCATCCGTCGGTCTTCAAATGCCCATTCTTGAATCTCCGTCCATAGCTTTTGAAACGGAGGCTCCTGGACTTTCGCGTTTTGAATTCGCTTTAGTCGCTGGAGTAGGGGTGAGTCTGCTGCCTGGAGTTCTTGACCCTTAGCCGAAGCTCTGGTGCGTTTTGGTGCCATGGTTTCTGACTGCTCATACTGGTCAGAATTCTTACAGGGTTCACAAATTTTAGTCGACTGGGAGTTCGAATGCTCAGTAGGTGCGTGGTGTGGTAAATGAACTGTGGGAGGTCCATTATTTATAGGCGCGGTTGGGGTGGGGTGTCGAACTGGGTGAATTAATGGTAGACTTGACAGGCCAACTGCAACACTCGAGTGCGATTTCGTGAATCTATGGCGGGGCTCGAGGCCATTAATGCGGGATGGGACGCTCCAGGTCGGCTGTCGGTGTCGGTGGTGAGAACGGTCGACATGGTCGGTCGATGAAGATGGTCGATGGAAATGAAGTCGGTTGTCTAAGGGGTGAGTGGCTGTCATGAGGGTTGTTTTTAGGTGTACGGTTTATGGTTTTTGGAATTTTTGTATCTTTTTATAGGTTTTTGGTGTCAGTTAAGACCGTTATATGATTTTTTTTTTATTTTTTTTTTTTTCAATATTTGTATCGTTTAAGTCGGGCTCCATTAACAAGCTTCCGAAATACCAGGCCCTGTAATGTTTTTAGTCGAACCGACCCATTAGGATGTATTTCTTCGACAACATAAGGTCCCATCCATTCTGTGTGAAGTTTCTTAGGCTTGCCTTTGACTCGACTGTTATACAGTAGGGCAAGGTCACCGACTGACAGATTTTTGTTTTTGATATTACGGTCGTGCCAAGCTTTCTGCTGTTGTTTTTGTATCTCTTGGTGCTGGATGGCCATGAGTCGATGTTATTCCAATTTATTAAGTTGAAGTAGTCGATCTTTCCTGGCCTGTTCGACGTCGACATGTAATATCTGTGCAACTATAGGTGCCTGTTGTCTGAAGTGTAGAGGGA
>LPNX010633210.1:0-197588 GCA_001517045.1 Pseudotsuga menziesii
GGGAGTGTTAAAACATTGAAAATTCGGAAGATATTCTTGTTGTACTAATTGTATTCCTCTTTCGGGAGCTATAACTAATGTAATTGGTCATGTAAGAGTCATTTAAAGAATCAATGTAAACCTACGAATGTAATTCAGATCAATACTACCCATGTGTCATCGTAATAATTATTAATTTGGTGTCTTACTTAACAAGTCATCCCTCTCAGTTAGACAAGTCGGCCCTGTTAGGTTTTAGGTCAAGTCAAGTGTCAAATATAAATAGGGAAGCTTCCCCTTTATTTGCACCCATTTCACTCAAGCAAGTTTGCAAGAGAGAGAAGAACAAGTGCACCAAAAAGAAAGAGAATAAGGTGTCTTGGGGTTTTACATTGTTTTGGTTGAGTTCTATACCAAGGAAGTTTTGCTTGGTTTTCTCCCCCATGACGGTTTCCCAGGATAAATCTTTGTTTTCTCTTGTGCGAATGTACTTGTTGTTCTTTCATTCATCCAACCATTGTAAATTGTCCTTGAATATCATCTAAGAAATAAATAAAACTTAACACTTGGTTATCCCAAGATCCGCATAGAAGTCGTTGGAAAGCAACAAAGTGAATTCTCATGTATATTCAACACAAATCCAAGTTTGACATAAAATACACCACTTGCTCTTCT
The DNA here is from genome assembly GCA_001517045.1 of Pseudotsuga menziesii. Lineage (NCBI taxonomy): Eukaryota > Viridiplantae > Streptophyta > Pinopsida > Pinales > Pinaceae > Pseudotsuga > Pseudotsuga menziesii. The sequence continues at coordinate 655 of LPNX010633210.1, forward strand.
CAACTAGAAGGTTTCACTGAATTTGATTGGGTTAGTTTAGTCGATGATTGAAAGTCAACATCAGGATTTGTTTACCTCCCTCATGTAGTTTTTATCATCTCAAATCAACAGCTATTTAGTTTTGCCTCTTTTTGGAATGTGTGTTGGCTTTGCAGTCTAATCCTACATGTTCTTTAAACATCTTTAGTTTTTTAAGAATGGTAGTGTTCAAAGGACATTATAATGGAGGGATATTTTAAATCATCCCTATCATTATGTCAAATGGGAATCCAAATGTAAAAGAATGGCTTGTGTGTAAATGACTTCTTTTCTTTGTGTCTAGGTGTTTGGATGAAAAACCTTATCAATGTCATATATAATCGACGTTAGTGCACAGGAAATATAATATGATAAGATGGAATGCAATGAAATTAAATCCATATAAAAGATAAAGTATTTATTGTCTTATTGAAATCGATCTTCCTCCCATTTGTAGATATTTTTTACGATTTGTAGGTATTTTTCAGCAAGTTTCTTTTCTCTTTAATAAAATTAAGGGTTAAATTATATCTACATGCATATTCACTTCATCAAGGATCCATTGTTGGCCAAGAAGGATTGGTTGTGAGAACATGTTTTTATGCAATTGTGAAGGTCTTCTTTGAGAAATAGGCATTTTGATATGCTTCCATACATATGGATTATATTATAAGATCAAATCAAATAAGGTGCTGAACTAATCGCCCTTTGTGCATTTTATGTTAGATTTTCTCTTTCATATGCATTGAAGATTTGGTTGAGACTTTTTAAAATTGTTCATGAGAAGAGAATTTTATGTTTGATTTTCTCTTTCATGTGCATTGAAGAGTTGGTTGAGACTTTTTAAATTGTACATGAGAAGACGAATTAGATGGAGAACAACGTCCGTAGATATCTCTTTCGTCGATCTAATTCTTAGCTGGATCTTGATAAGATGGGATGTAAATATGTTAATATACATCAGATTAAACATTACTCATTAGTCACAAATTCCATAATTGTTATGTGCAAGGTTGGAATTTCATTTCATCTCTTCCTTTTAGACTAAATTTTGTTGAAGTTTTGAACTTTTATTTTTTTGTTCACATAAAGTTTTGTTAAAAAAGTTACTCTTCAACCATGAATGTAGACCTTCTCCATGTTGTACAGCTGTTGCACTTGGATTAATCTTGTTGATCCATTCAACCAAGTTTAAAATCTCAAATAATATCTAGATGTCCATCAACATAATACATGTTTGATATTAATATTGATGTATTATATATGTGTGTGTGTGTATTTGTAAACAGAACTATGTCATACTTTTTTTGAAATCATATTTTTCTTGCTTCAATTATTAATATTATTCACATACATATTAACAAATGAATGTTACTTAATACAAATTGAATTTATTTAATGGCTACTTATAATAGGATGATAATGGTGTATCGGTTGATGAAGAACTTAATCTAGCATGTGTCCATGAGTGAAGCTATCAAAAGTAAGGGGGGTGAGGAATCAAGTGATTCTTGGAAGGACCACAATGCGGATATCAAGCTAGTGCACCACAAAAAATTGACTTGATTGCGTCAAGGCTAGAGCTCCACTTCTACAATCCGGGGATGATGAATGTGGAGACCTGAGGCTCCGGTGCCATAGTGGGGAACACAAGCAAGATAATCGCTCTCTACAAAGTTATTTTCCATTTTATAATACTTTTATTTACAAAAAAAATTGAATATATTTAAAGATTGATTAAATTTAATAATTATTTAGGTTAAAAACAATAACTTTAAAATATTTTTTTTGATGTGAGAAAATATGAAGGAGCCTCACAATCATTGGTACCTACAATTTATGAGAAAAGTCAATTTGTACTACTAGTGAAGATAAGGAGTGGTACAGGAGTGGTAGGGTAGACTTTAATCTTTGAAAAACTATCTACCATAAGTGGTTCATAAAAATACTTTATGTGTAAATCATTCTTGTCAATATTTTCATGTTTTTAAAATTATTTATTACAAAGTTTCTTCTACATTTTCAATTAAGTGGGAAAAAATCCTCGAAAACCTAGAGAATTAAATCAAACAGAAAAGTGCACACTAATGAGTTAACTATTTAGACTGAGTGGTTAAGGATCCTTTTCTCACATTTTCATACCGATGTTGATGTGGAAGGTTCATTTTTTTCATACTGATGTTGATGTGGTAGGTTCATTATTTTTATATTGATGTTGTTGTGGCAGGTTTAGTATTTTCATATAGATGTTCAGTATTTTCATATTGATGTTGTTGTGGCAGGTTCAGTATTTTCATATTGATGTTGATGTGGAAGGTTCAGTATTTTCATACTGATGTTGTTGTGGCAGGTTCAATATTTTCCTACCGATGTAGTATTTTCATACTGATGTTCTTGTGGAAGGTTCATTATTTTCATATTGATGTTGTTGTGATAAGACAATTTCAGTATTTCTATACTGTTGATGATGATGTCGTTTCAACATTTTTATGTTGATGATGATGCTGTTATTCAATTATTTCTATAATGATGATGATGATGATATTCCAGTATTTCTATACCGATGACGATGATGTTGTTTAAACAATTGTATGTTGATGATGATTATGTTCCATAATCTCTATGTTGATTATGTAGATGATGATCTAGCATTTATTAATGATGTTTCTCTAGCATTAACATGCTAATGATTTTGTTGTTGTTTCAATATTTACATACTGATGTTGCATATGATGATCCAATACTTACATATTGATGTTGCAGATGATGATCCAATATTTACATATTGATGATGATGATGATGATGATGATGATGATGATGTTTATTTATTCACATACTTATGTTGTAGATCATGATCTAGTTTTCACACATGGATGTTGCAGATGATGATGATGATGTTTCAGTATTCCCATACTAATGTTGAAGAAGAAGATTCAATATTCACATACTGATGTTATAGAAGAATATTCAGTATTCACATACTGATGATGATGTAGTTACAGATTGATGATGAAGATGCATGATGGTGTTCCAAATATTTGTATGGAATATAGAGACTCACCAGTCAGATGTATAGTTGTGGTAGTGTTTTTTTCCTATGTGGAATACTTTCCTGGTTAAGAGGGAGTGTTAAAACACTGAAAATTCGAAAGATATTCTAGTTGTACTAATTGTATTGCTCTTTCAGGAGATCTATCTCATGTAATTGGTAATGTAAGAGTCATTGAAAGAATTAATGTAAACCTCCGAATGTAAGTCAGATCAATAGTACCCATGTGTCATCGTAATAATTATTAATTTGGTGTCTTACTTAACAAGTCATCCCTCTTAGTTAGACAAGTCATCCATGTTAGGTTTTAGGTCAAGTCAAGAGTCAAATACAAATAGGTAAGCCCCACCTTCATTTGTACTCATTTCACTCAAGCAAGTTTGCAAGAGAGAGAAGAACAAGTGCACCAAAAAGAAATAGAATAAGGTGTCTTCGGGTTTTACATTGTTTTGGTTGAATTCTATACTAAGGAAGTTTTGCTCGCTTTTCTACCCCATGAGGGTTTTCAAGGATAAATATTTGTTTTCTTTTGTATGACTGTACTTGTTGTTCTTTCATTCATCCAACCTTTGTAAATTGTCTTAGAATATGATCTAAGAAATAAAGAAAACTTAACACTTGGTTATCCGAAGATCCGCATAAAAGTCGCTGCAAAGTAGCAAAGTGAATTCTCATGTATATTCAACACAAATCCAAGTTCGACATACAATACACCACTTTCTCTTCTCAACTAGAAGGTTTCACTGAATTTGATTGGGTTGGTTTAGTCGATGATTGGAAGTCGACATTAGGCATTGTTTACCTCCCTCATGTAGTTTTTATCATCTCAAATCAACAACTATTTAGTTTTGCCTCTTTTTGGAATGTGTGTTGGCTTTGCAGTCTAATCCTACATGTTCTTGTAAACATCTTTAGTTGTTTAAGAATGGTAGTGTTCAAAGCACATTATAATGGAGGGATATTTTAAACCATCCTTATCATTATGTCAAATGGGAATCTAAATGTAAAAGAATGGCTTGTGTGTAAATGACTTCTTTTTCTTTGTGTCTAGGTGTTTGGATGAAAAACCCTATTAATGTCATATCTAATCGATGTTAGTGCACAAGAAATATAATATGATAGGATGGAATGAAATGAAATTAAATCCATACAAAAGAGAAAGTATTTATTGTCTTATTGAAATCGATCTTCCTCCCATTTGTAGATATTTTTTACCATTTGTAGGTATTTTTCAGCAAGTCTCTTTTATCTTTAATAAAATTAAGGGTTAAATTCTATCTACATGCATATTCACTTCATCAAGGATCCATTGTTGGCCAAGAAGGATTGGCTGCGAGAACATGTTTTTATGTAATTGTGAATGTCTTCTTTGTGAAATAGGCATTTCGATATGCTTCCATACATATGGGTTATATTATAAGCTCAAATCAAATAAGGTGTTGAACTAATCACCCTTTGTGCATTTTATGTTAGATTTTCTCTTTCATATACATTGAAGATTTGGTTGAGACTTTTTAAAATTGTTCATCAGAAGAGCATTTTATGTTTGATTTTCTCTTTCATGTGCATTGAAGAGTTGGTTGAGACTTTTAAATTGTACATGAGAAGATGAATCAGATGGAGAACAACGTCTGTAGATATCTCTTTCGTCGATCTAATTCTTAGCTAGATCTTGATAAGATGAGATGTAAATATGTTAATATACATCAGATTAAACATTACTCGTTAGCCACAAATTCCATAACTGTTATGTGCAAGGTTGGAATTTCACTTCATCTCTTCCTTTTAGACTAAATTTTGTTGAAGTTTTGAAATTTTATTTATGTGTTCACATAAAGTTTTGTTAAAAAAGTTACTCTTCAACCATGAATCTAGACCTTCTCGATGTTGTACAGTTGTTGCACTTGGATTAATCTTGTTGATCCGTTCAATCAAATCCAAAATCTCAAATAATATCTAAAGGTCCATCGACATAATAAATGTTTGATATTAATATTGATGTATTATATGTGTGTGTGTGTTTATAAACAAAACTATGTCATACTTTTTATCAAATCATATTTTTCTTGCTTCAATTATTAATATTATTCACATGCATATTAATAAATCAATGTTACTTAATACAAATTGAATTTATTTAATGGCTACTTATGATAGGATGATAATGGTGTATTGAATGATGAAGAACTTAATCTAGCATGTGTCCATGAGTGAAGCTGCCAAAATTAAGCGGGTTGAGGAGTTGTGTAGTGTTTGGAAAGACCACAATGCGGATATCTAATTCACCACAAAATTGACTTGATTGCATCAAGGCTCGAGCTCCATTTCTACAATCTGGGGATGCTGAATGTGGAGACTAGAGGATCTGTGCCATAGTGGGGAGCACAAGCAAGATGGAAATGATCCGTCAAAGCTGGGTTTGAGTTTTAGATAATGGCTCTCTGCAAAGTTATTTTCCATTTTATAATCTTTTTATTTACAAAAAAAATTGAATGTATTTAAAGATTGATTAAATTTAATAATTATTTAGGTTAAAAACAAAAACATTTGATGTGAGAAAATATGAAGGAGCCTCAGAATCATTGGTACCTACAATTTATGAGAAAAGTCAATTGGTACTACTAGTGAATATAAGGAGTGGTACTGGAGTGGTAGGGTAGACTTTAATTTTTGAAAACTATCTACCATAAGTGGTTCATAAAAATACTTTATGTGCAAATGATTCTTGTCAATATTTTCATGTTTTTAAAATTATTTATTACAAAGTTTCTTCTACATTTTAAAATAAAAGCAATATTTTCAAATTTAAAATTTTATTTTAAATTAGATTCATTTTAAGTCAAATCAATGTTCATCCATGAGTGTCAATAAAAAAATAAACTTTGCCAAATAACTTAGAACTTTGTGGTTGACATGACACCATTTTAAAGTAGTCATACCGAATATATATAATAAAAATTTAAAAACAAATAAAATCTAAACATAGAAAATTAAATCAACCAAAAAGATGCACCACTAATAATGTGTCTCTCTTATTTATAAATATATGTTATAAAAAATCCAACCATAGTTCAAATGAAACAAAAAGATGCACCACTAATGATGTCTGTCTCTCCTTAGTTGTAGATTGATATATCAAATAAAAACATTACAGATATTGACTTTGTATGTATATATCAAACAAAAACGTCACGGGTATTGAGAACGCAATATAAAAAGGGATTAAAAAATATAATGTAGAAATTGTTGATTGCATCCAGAAATGTGAGATGCATTTATATATTTTAACATGCTCAGTATAAGCACAAATTGTGGAAAAGTGTAACATCCATAATTTTCTTTATATTAAAAAATCATAAAAATTCTAAAACATTATTTTTATATATGCAACTTTCTTTGAGTAAGAGGTTAAATAGAATTTGATAATTTGAACTGCATCTAGTTTAGCTTCTAACGAATACTTTCAACGTTTAAATGAGTTCAAAAGTATAACGTTCACATCAATATAATTGAGTAAGAAAGTTATGTTTCAATTTAGGATTTCACTACTTCCCCGACCATTTGCACCGATCGGACGACCTGGCTCGCTCACATCCGACATTGCCCATCATCCGATAGGTGCAAATGATTGGGTAAGTAGGTTACTCCCTTAATTTATTGTAATTGAAATCCAAAGTTATAACTAAATTTACACTAATATACTAAGGAGTTGTTTGACTAGCGGAAGATTTTGGTTTTCCAGCTGATTCAGATGAATTTAACTCACAAAATTTTGTAATTTTTGTTGTTTGTTGAGATATTTTAAGTGCAAGTTACACGAAAACCTAAACACACACACGCTATAAGATCTAGCAATATTTTTGCAGGTTTTAAAAATTCAGTGAAAATTCATGATAATCAGAAACTAGAAACTAGTAAAAACAAAAAAATCCTCAAAATAATCAGACGGTCAAAATAATCTGTAAGAGTATGTCGTGATGTAGCCAGAAAATCTTAAAATAATCAGACGATCAATTTAGTGCAAAGTCATTGTAACTGCATCACGAGATATTTAAAATAATCAGACTATCAATTTATGTTCAAAGCCCATGTAACGATATTACTCCAACGGCTAGACGGTAAGACCTCGTGCACCTTTACTATAGCTTTGCAATGACAACCTCTTACGAATGTGTGGGATAGGTGGGAGGTGGGTCACTATCAATCCCAGAATACCACTCATTCTTATAACGATGCCTAACGACGTCTTTCTCTAGAGCGATTCGTTTGGCACCTCGTGTTAATATCTTAGAATTTTGGGGTTGATAATTATTTATGTTTTTTAATTTATGGTTGAGCATGACATAAGTAATATCTTAGAATTTTGGGTGGATAATTATTTATGTTTTTTAATTTATGGTTGAGCATGACACAAGTGTATTGTTAGATTGAATATATAGCAGTTTTTTTTATCAATGAGGAACATGTAGTCTTGTACACAACTTAGATCACCCATTCCAAGTATTTGTAGCAGTAAACTTGAGTTAGGGCCAGCCTCACCCTTAGTTTGAATGTAAGAAGGATCTATCCACTTTCAAGTAGAAATTTCAGTGTGAATGCACAAGGCATTAAAGGACAAGGAGGTCAGTGAGAGGCCCCACAACTAGCTCACAAACTCAACCCCTCACCATGAGATTTGAATATATGGCACTTGTTATAAATAGATATAAAGGAGAGACTAGCACTCACCTCTTCACCACACTAAAAAGAAATAATCATCACCACCCTAAAAGCAAATAAATAGAGAGTTTCCGCAAATTTATATTAGCCACAAACTTCATCTCATGCTCAGCTCTTGTTATGCTTAAATGTATGAGTTTTTGTTTTGCTTTTTTGCTTTTTTCATATAAGTTTTTTGTTTTGTTTATTAAATAGTATATGTTTTATATTTATATTTATTAGTTTAATGTTTATTTAATACCATAAATGGATAACTATAATGACTATTTTAATGTTTATTCTTTTTTTAACTAGCAGATCAACAAGTAAAGTGGCTAGTGAACACCAATAGGTGTAGCTAGCCACTGAGTTTTGTAGAGATGGGTGGTTGTTAAACAAATATTAAACATTAAATGAATTACCAAATAGTTATAAATATCTATTTAAGGTATACTAGCACACCCACATAGTTTGTGGCTAGATCACGTCCATAGGCATCAAATGGTTGAGAGATAGTCATGGAATGGAAGACATTTCCAAAATATTATTTGATTCCTCATATTCTTCTTGTTAAGTGGGTTCAACTATGAGTTATCCATGTCTAGGTACATGTTATCACCGACATTCTTTCAGTTATTGAGTTATCAACTATCACTTATTTTTTATATTCTTTTTCTTTTTATCTCACATTCTTCTAATTATGTGCCATGAATTGTTGGTTATCCATTCATGAGCTATGAGTTATCCATGCATTGCTATGAGTTATCCATTCATTCATCGACTACCTACCAATTATTTTTTATATTCCTTTTTTTAATAATTGTTTATTTCAAATTTTGAATGGCTACCATAGAATCAATCTCGACAGTACACTTGTCTCATCCTCGTCCGTAGATAAAAAAACATAGGCCTTAGTCCACCTTAAATATCAAATATACGTAAATATAAATATTAAACTAAGACAAAAAAACATAAGACAAATACTATTTAATAAACAAAAATAACAAAAATAAAAAACCTATAAGAAGTATCAAACTTTAGTGAAATAAAAAATTATAAATAATTCCATAGTGAATTCTTAACTCAAACTAATTACTAAATACTTATAGCTATTTTATAAACATTAAACTAATTAATATAAACATAAAAAAATACTACCTAATAATCAAAAACTATTATTATTAGTCATTTCTTTAACCACTGAAACTTATTTAAATATTAATCAAGATGCATTTAAGCATAACAAGATACAATGACCATGGAATTAATCTCCATTGTACACTTGTTACACTCAGTTATTCTTGTTGATCCACTCAAGGAAGTACAAAATATTGTTGATCTTCTCTGGGTGGTCATCCTGAGAAGGAGGGTCAACAAGCGGTTGCTGAATGTCGGCGTACTCATCTACTGGATCCTAAGCATCTTCACAAATTTTAGGTGTGGGTAGAGAATATACATCGAAGAGATAGATATTTTGCTCAACACATCAATGTCCCCGGGTGAATTTTTCATCACAATTATAACAAAGACCATTTTCTCTATGTGTCCACATCGCAGCTTTAGACAAATGCTTGATTGGAGTGGTTCTAGGAGATGGAGTGATTGGAGGTATTGGGGAAACCATATTTCTGAATGGAACAAAAGTGGTTGCGAGTGCTATTGAGCTATGATATTGTCATCCACAAATATAGAAAACCCTAAGGATTCCATCATTATGCTGGGGCAGATCATTTTCACCTTAGATCGGATTGCATCCTTCAGACCACTCATAAAGCAATTCCTCTATAATTATGTATCAAACAATCCTTCTGTGTGATTGGCCAATTTCTCAAATTATGTCTGATTCTCTCTCACGGTGTCATTTTGGGGAAATTTAGTGAGTGCTCCTTTGAATTCATCAAAAGCACTAGCGCCAAATCCTTGCAAAAGGAGTTGGAAAAAATATGTCAAGTCGGCTCTTCATGATCCTTGATGTACCAACGGAACCATTAAAGGGCTTCATTTCCAAATGAAAGGTTGCAAGTGGGACTTTGATGACATCAAAAGTGTTATATAAAATGAAATATTGTTCTTCCCTATATACCATTAGTCGTATCATCACCATTGAAGCAAGAGAAATCAAGTTTCAGACCACAAAAATTTCTAGAAAAGGAGAACGCAGTATCTGTAGAAGGCTCTGGATGTCATTTATTATTCATGGTTGAATGCTAAAGATGGAGGATAAGATTTTTTTTATCCATATCTTGGAGTTTGGTATTGAGGTAGACAATTTCGTCTTCCATTTGTTTGTTTTCTCCTGCATGGGTGATAACTAGGTGTTTTTTTGGGGCGGTGGAATTGATCTGTGACAGCTTTGGACAAATGAAATATTTTATTTATCAATTGGAAATAGATATGGAACCTAGGTATGTTCGAATTACTAAAGGTTCAGGGGAGGCACTCGACCACCAATGTTGTCTCATGACTTGCGTATTAGGGCAGTACTGCTCACTCCACGACTCAGGTAAAACTGATATTCACTTTGCCACAAACGATAGCTCTTGGTTTACCTTACGAGTGGGAACTAGTCGATTAGGTAGGGGCCATTTCCCTTTTCTTTGGAAGGTCTTCTTAATGTCCAGTCACTTCGGGGTTCATGTGGTACTCCTCACAATGCGTTTAGGGTTATTCCTAGGTACTTCTAACAATTAAGCAAATAAGGGTTATTCCCTAAACCGAACTTGCACTTGAAATGAATAATATGGATGCAAATAAGAAAAAAATACTGCAATAATCATATCACTGAAAAGCCATTGCGAAGAGAAAAACAAATGGAATAAATTCCACCCAATGAGCCCAAAAAACTCAAAAATAGAGATAGGGTTTTGAGACAAAAATGTTAAAATGATCATAACTTGATCAATATTGCTCAGAATATCTATTATAGCATGTTTCTTGAACTGGAACAACCACTTCGCATCTACCCTTACAATCATAACATAAATATGAGAACCTCGTCTAAAGATCTCCGCTCTGCAATTTTAGCCACCGTCACCAAGATTTTGAAAAATACCTAATTTTAATCAGTGATATCTCCACTTTCTAAACTTCAAATGAGATGATTTTTTTTAAACTATGTATTTTTTCAAGAGGATTTCAGATATGCATCATGTTTCTTCTGAATCTACACAAAAACTTTCATAAATTGATATGAAAGTCACCGCCCAATTTTGCCCTTTTTTTCCAAAAAGAAGATAAATATTCCCACTTGTGCCAAGGAAAGTGCTCTGATACCATATGAGAGAAATATCCCATAATAAATAATGAAAATGAATGATATAACATAAATAATAGAACATAAAGGGAATTTTATTGATTCCATGCCACTTCGAGGGGGAAACCTCCTTTGAGCAATCTCAATACAAATAACCCGTGGATACCTTCATTGGTATCAACACTTAATTATACACTAAGTCTAATCTAAACAACTATTAATCCCCATGAATGTGAGATAACACAATCATACTCAAGGGATGGATTACAAAGCATATGTGTCCAACAACAATATACTTAGCAAAGTAAAGAGAAGGGTTCACATGGGTTCCTAACACATTGGTATAGTCCAACTCCATATCAATAAGATGTTGAATCATAATCGTAACAAGGGACAAACATTAATATAAGAAAATTGTCATCTTAAACTCCATGTCAATAAGATGTTCAATCACAATATTAACCTTCATGCATCGACAACATTGTCATTGTTGTAGTACGAATTTACTCTTTGAACATTCATTAAAGTAAATTCCATTGTCAAAGTGTAGAACATATTCTATTGTTAAATATGCCATGACTGCCTCAACAATGATGCACAAGTCATCTTCATAAAAAACACAAGGAAACTCCTTCGACATTGATAAAACAACTTATTATAACATTATTGCATTCAACGATGCTTTATCCCGATTTGAATTGAATGAAGTCAAAACAACTCATGTCTAGGAGGAAACTTAAGTCTTTCTCAAATAGATGAAAACAAATTAGAGATGGCATTGTGCATATGTGAAGCTCTGGCTCCTCCTCAAGTCCAGCTAGAAGTATCAACATCTCAATATTTTTCAACAACCAAAAGAAAGTTGTCACTTCCAAACATAATTCGTTTGATACAATCTCAACTTCAACTTGAGGATGCTTTGGAAGTAGTAGGGAAAGTTTATTCTTTACCAAGTGGGAAAAGAAGTAATTTATCTGTAGATAAAAGTTATAGTGGTTATGAAACCAATGGATATTGGTTAAGGGGATCCATCAAGAACTGTAATATGTCTACGGTCAAAGAGATTATAATATCATTTGTGGGTGCCAACTATTATGACAAACAAAGTATGCATTTATTGCATTTGGTCACACTCTTTTAATCCATAGAAATTGAATCTAAAGGGATTTTTTCCCTACTCTATTCGTTGATGTAAGTATTGTATGGTTTGTTTATACAACTAACAAGAAATTCAAAATTTGATTTTGTGCATACATATTTGGAGTAGGCTCTACAACTGGCCTAATAGTGTCATCCTTTAGATCCCTATATTTTCAAAGACTCGAGAGTTCTTTTAGGAATTTTTGTATACATAGTCGAGTTGCAATGATCAGAATATAGTGCATTTTACTTAGTTGTTTGATCCTTGCAAGTGGGAAAGGATCTCATTGTTGAATGAATATTATCCACACAAAGTTGAAAAAAATGAGTATACACTTAACAATGAACAAGTCCAACAACCAAAATTCAACTTGGTTATTGTTGGTTGTTAAGATAAACCATTATAAATACTTGCACATTGAACATGGGAATGAATTCTGACTGATGAACTCAACCTATTGTTGATATTGCGGAGTTTTATGCTCGACGGAGAATCAATGAGAAGACTTATCTATAGAAAGAAAAAATAATCAACATCTACAACAAGAAAAATAATTTAGATTTCAATGTTTGATTTGTATTTGTGTTGAGAGTACAGAAGATTGCATTAATATACTGATATAAATAATTAAAATAGATATGAGTGATGACTTTAAAACCATGAAGGGAATATGAAACCTAAAATGTAGATTGACTAATTTTTTAGCAGTTAATTTTTCACACACTTGAAATGGAAATATCTAAAAAACCAGTCATCCAAATCACATGAAATCTAGCATGAATAAGCATCATACCAAGATTAACAACCTTTGTAAATTTCACATCACTCTATTTCGTAGATTTGAAGAAATTGACCACTATAAGATACAACTAGTTTGTATTTATCTTGACATCAATGCATCCATTTACTCTGGTTTTTGGTGTGAATATGTACTATATTGAAGGAAACAAGCAAACCAAATTTCAGCCAAAATTCATTTATCATTTGGGAGAAAAAATCCATTGTCCCCTACAACCATTTGTCTTTTATATCAATATCAATGCATCCATTTACTCTGTTTTTTGTGTGGAGATGTACTATTTTGAAGGGAACAAGCATCCATTTAATCTAAAATCAATTTTCCATTTGGTATGAAACTCCACTGTCGCCTGCAACCATTTGTCTTTTATCTCAAGAATTGTGCATCCACTTGATCTTTTCTTTTATAGATGTTTTTTTCTTTATGAATCCACTACAATTTCATTCATAGATTTGATCCTTGAAGGTTGACATGACCATGTTTATCATGTCATACAACCATAGATCACCCCTAAATTGGATCATTTATGAGCATTTCATTTATTGATAGTAGGTTTTTCCATAAGCAAATTTACCGCACTTTCTACATACATCTTCAAGCTTCTTTATTTCCGTAATTGCATTGGCATGTAGATAATGCACTATTCTGCATGAATTCCACCACTTATAGACTGAAAAAACCTTTAAACACATCATGTCATTAATTTGATTCTTGGATATGCATTTAAAGGGCATACTAGTGATATTATTTTAGGGATTCCCCCTGTTCTGGAAAAGAACCAAAAAAAAGAGAGAGGAACAATTGTGGTGGTGACAATGGGTAGCATTCCTAAGTTATCCTTGTGTATTGAAGGTGTGACACCCCAGTTTTGACCCCAAAGGGGAGGGGAATGTGTGCCCCGGTTTCTCCCCCATGGTATTGAATTGCATATGATGTAAATATCATTAATAAATCATGGTGTGGAGCTCAAAGAAAAGGCCCCACCATGGATTTAGTGTTTTATGTTTCGGCAATTAAAATCAATGTCGATGGTTTATGTGCTATCCATGCACAATATGTTTGGGACATCATGTAAAAATGCAAATTAATAAAAATACCACAACTAGCTATGCCCCGTAACGCTAGGGATATGGGGGCATGATTTCACAAGGGATAGGGGGGATATTCAAACCCTTGAGCCAATGGGGAAAACCCAAATGTCAAGGGAAAATGCATAAAACTGTCGACTACCCATTTTTCCTTTTGTGCCTAGTCATTTAGAAATTTGTTGGGGAAGTTAATGCATGGGGATGGGAAGAGTATGGGAGTCAAATTCAAATTTGGGAAGCCACCCATTTTTGGAAAACATGTTTTTGACTTCTTGGGCAAGAAAATGCTTGGAAATGCACGCCAAGGCCAGTATTCACCCATGTCTTTCATTCCTCACCCATTTCCATTCATGTTTGGGGCTCTGTCACATAGTTGAAGCTTGTTGAGCTCCCTCTTTCACATTTTTTATAGTTTTGCCATTTTTCTCCACGGTTGGGAAGTCATTTTTGTGTTGTTGTGTGCATGTCCATTAGGGATTCACATTTTGGTGGTTTTAAGAGGCCATATTGTCTCCCTCATGTAGCTGAGATTGCTGGGCATTTTCCCCTCACGATTTTCCTTATGATTCTTTATTTCTCCATGCCCATAATTCATTTTTTGTGTTGCTAAGTGAATGTGCAATAGAGATCCATGTTTTGGGGTTTGGGAATAGGCCATTTTTTCCCATGCAAATCCCGTAAGTGTTTTTGAACTTGAATCCATGAACTGGGGGTTTGTAGAGGTCATTTTTGCCTTGGTGAAGACATTAAACATTTCCTCAAAGTATTTTCTCACCTGGTTCATTTTTCCCCAATTACTATTTTTTATTTTGGTTCCTAGGATGTTTTTGTCCATACCCAGAACTTGTATTTGGTTGTGAAGTTCATCCTGTTGCTAGCTTGGTTGAGTAAGTCCAAGAAATGCATCTTTAATATGGTTAACTATGTTTGGGGTTGATTGTTGGCTTGGATGAGTAAGTCCAAGGAACCCTTATTTTATTGGCGTGTTGCCTTAGCAGTCTATGAAAAAATTGTGTGTTGGATTGATTGTGGATGTATGGTATTGTTGTGTGTGAGCCTGCTATTGTTCCCTTATTCCCTATGGAAATCATGCCCATCTTGGAGGTGGCAGTGGTGCTGAGGTATTGATGATCCCA
The DNA here is from genome assembly GCA_001517045.1 of Pseudotsuga menziesii. Classification (NCBI taxonomy): domain Eukaryota; kingdom Viridiplantae; phylum Streptophyta; class Pinopsida; order Pinales; family Pinaceae; genus Pseudotsuga; species Pseudotsuga menziesii. The sequence continues at coordinate 15,838 of LPNX010633210.1, forward strand.
CTGGCCTATGGTTGGGTGGAAAGTTGCAGCGGCATAGCTGGATGTGGGACAACTCTTTTTCAAGATTAGTATTCTTGTCTGTTTAATCTCTGCAATGGATTTAATTGATAATTTATCATGAACATGTTAAATGGTTGAACATGATAAATTTTGCTTGTTTTATGAATTATGAACATGATGAATGCTTTGAATAAAATGTATTTGCTTCCACTGTTGATTGCATGCATTATGCTTCAGTGTATGTTTTTATTTTCAATGCAATTTTTTGTTTATGTCTATGGGGCTCGTTTCCCCATTTAAATGGTAGCAGCAGTGTTGTAGTCGCGTCCTCTCGGACGGGAGGGGACATGATAGTGTGGTATCAAATAACTGGCTACAACATTGGGCCTCAATGGGCCAAGATGAGCAGTTGATAGAGGAAAAATCACCCTCTATGGTCCGCAGGAAAAGAAGCAGACAAAGAAAAATTTCAAAAAAATTTCTAAGTGTTGGAATGTTTCCTGTGTCAGCTCAGGTTGCCGAGTTGAATCGACACATGTCAGCTAAATTAGCTGAGTCGAGCTGATGAAGATCGCCACAATGCATATCATCTTGAAAGGTTGAGTTGAGACGACACATTTTAGCTAGGTTGGCCTATTTTTTCCAACAAGCTTGGAGTGACCATGTCGGCATGAAAGGATAATACTAGCCAATGAAGCGAAAGACATATTTTTTTCAGATATTTTTTGTTAGTGATGAAAAATCTGCATGTCAGTTTAGTTGGCCAAGTTTGGTCGATACGTCTTGGCTGAAATTCCAGAGTGGCGCCGATGGTGTCGGCGTGAAAGGCTGAATGGAGCCGATGAGGAAGAATTCTTAGTGTTGAAAAAATTGGAAGAATTCGGTGAGGGTTACCGATACGTTGGCTGTGTTCGCTGAGTTTCGTCGACACACGTCGAAAGGACTTTACGAGTTTCACCGATAACAGAGAAAAGATAGAAAAAATTCTCAAAAATTTTCTAAGTATGGACATGTGGGCCAAACTTGGGGAGTTTAGCCGATACATGTCGAAAGAAATGGGAGAGTTTCACTGACACATGCCAGGTGAACTTGATAAGTTTCGTCGATATGTGTTGGGTGGAAAAGTGGAATCTCATCGATACGTGTTGGGTGGAAAAGTGGAGTTTCATCGATGCCAAGAAGGAAAGAAAAAAATTTGAATTTTTTTTAATTGTCGAAAATCCTATATCGGCAAGAAAATATGAGTTTTTTCGATACATTTCGAGTGAACTCTATGAGTTTTGGCGACATGTCGGAAACGTTTTGTGAGTTTTACCAATCGGAAGAAAAGGGCAAGTTTGTCGATGTGTCAGAAGCAAAAGCAAAGTTTTGCCGACACGTTGGGAGCAAAGGAGGAGTTTTGTCAATCGGAAGGAAATGAAGAGTTTTTTCGACACATCGGAAGGAAAAGGTGAGCTGAGCCGACATATTGGAAAACTTTGGTGAGTTCACTGATAAGAGGAAAATGGAAAATTCACCGAAAACAGAGAATTTTAACAGGTTTTTAGTGGGATTTGAAGGTGCCAAAAAGTTGAAAAATGGCAGTCAGTTTGTGTGCCATATTGGATGAAAATGAAATATTTACAAAAAAAAATGAGGATGCTGCACTCGACCCACCCTGCAGTGGCAAGCTCCCTTGATCCCATCATCCCCCCCCTGAGACAACCGTTTTTGTGAAAGAAAAGTATATGTTTTGAAAAGATGTCAACATATGATTTTTCCAAATGCGGGAAAGTAAATTATAAATTCTTGAGAATCTTATGGTGCTAACAATAGTGTTCTTGAACACACTTTGCAGAGTTACAAAGAGGAAAATAAAAGGTGATCAAGGATCTCGAAGAGCAAAACCAATTGACTATAGTCATGCTACAGAGTTTGGCAGACCTCCAAATGCAGATGAACTCTAAGCATCAGTTAATAGAGATGGAAGGGAGTAGGATAAATTCCCACAAGGATGTGAAGCTTCACCCAAGGAAGAGAAGTTTCAAACCTTCTCACCTCCTAAATCAGCAAGGGCATACATCACAAGTTGTGACTAATCCAGCCAGAGTGATGAGGGAAAGGTCAAGGAACCCACTCAAGTGTTGGGGATACTAAGGATACCATGTGATTAAGTATTGTCCACATCAGAGTATGAAATTCAATTCCCTAGCAACCAAGAAGCTGAAATTGTGGGTCAGGAAGAAGGGACAATTCCTAAAATTTATGCAGTGTTATAAGACCACCAGGCAGGTCATAACTCAAATTAGTGATAGAATATGAGGGTGATATTATTGAAAAGACTGCTTCCGTTTTGATTGAACTTGGGTCAACGCACAGCTATATCACCCATGGCCTTGTTGAGATGTGCACTTTGAAGAATTCAAAGTATAGAATATCATGGTTAATCTAACTAGCCGTTGGAACCATGAAGAAGGTTAGTGAGGTGGCAAGGGAATGCCCATTGGTAATGGATAAGTTAATCACTTGTGCATATCTGAATGTTCTGCCACTTGGACCCTATGATTTCCTCATTGGAATGGATTGGTTGGAAGCACATGGAACACGTTTTCTTGTTACTACAATACTTTTGATTACTTGGATGAAGAAGGAAACCTAAAGGTTGTGAAAGGCATTCCAAAAGTGATTTCTAGTAGGTAGAATTCAACAATGCAGCTGAAGAAGTATGTGGAAAATGTTGTAGAGTGCATGCAACTCATGTTTTGGAGGAAGCAAATAATGAAACCCATAGGTTGGAGAACTTTCATGTGTTGCAAGAATTTAGGGAAATTTTTCCTGATAAAGTTCCAGAGCTTCCTCCAAACAGGGACATATATTTCACAATTGAACTTATGCAAGGAACAACACCAATTTCCAAGGCCTCCTACAAGATGAGCACACCAAAAATGCTAAAGTTGAAGATGGAATTGCAAGAATTGTTTGGAAAAGTAGTATATCAGGCCAAGTGTGTCCCCATGGGGAGCATCAGTTTGGTTTAAGAAAGAGAAAGATGATACACTATGGCTATGTATTGATTATAGGAATATGAACAAAGTCATTGTTAAGAACAAGTATCCTTTGCCTACTATTCATGACCTCTTTTATCAAATGAGAGGAGCAAAGTTATTTTCCAATATTGACTTGAGGTTGGGTTACCATCAAGTAAGGATCAAGGATGAACATGTTCAAAAGACAACCTTTAGAACAAGGTATCGATCTTATGAGTTTGCAGTGGTACCATTTGGTTTCAAAAACGCACCAGCTACATTCATGTGCCTCATGAATAATTTTTTCAGTAAGTTTCTGGACAAGTTATTTCTTATCTTCCTTGATGGCATTCTTAATTATTCTAAGAATGATGAAGAACATGTGGAACATTTGAGGCTTACCTTGAAATTACTCAGGAAACATAAGTTGTATGCAAGGTTGAGCAACTATGACTTCTATGAAGATAGAACTCATTATTTGGGTCACAATATATCAGATAAAGGAATATTTGTAGACCCTAAAAATATTGAGGCCATGATGAGTTGGGCTGCTCCAAGAAAGTTAACAGATGTAAGATCTTCTGTGGGACTTGCAAGATATTGTAGGAGGTTCACTAAAGGATATTCTGCAAGTAAGGTTGAGCCTATCTATAGGCTGAGGAAGCATGCATGCGAACTTGTAGTTTCATGAGGAAATGGTCCTTGTCTGTATGGGAATACATATGAGGACTTCCTAAATACTGCAGATAGAATTGCTTGGAAAGGGAAGTATAAGTGGTAATCAGTGAATTGAGGCAAGAATATGCCATGTGCAAAGGCCAAACATTATGAGGGAAAACTCATGACTGAGAACAGATTTTGGAACATCAGATTGCAAGTTTTTATTTTGATTATGGGATACTATGATCTCCTATGATGGTTGTGAATCATGCTAATAGTGGATATGCTTTTATTGCATTACTTACAATCTGAAGTTTCCCGTTTCTAACTATGATTATTTGGATGATTTAAAATGGTGTTAAGGTGACATGTTGTATGTGGATGTCCAGGTTTTGGGACAACATGCGTAAGTAGGGGATAAATGCTCCCACTTGAAAAAGCCAAACAATATGAGGATGCCCTCATGGTTGCAAAAATATGATTTTCTGTAGGAAGCATAATTGTGAACTCATATTTTTATTTGACTATTAATGTTATTGATCGTTTGATATTTGGAAAATCATGTATGCATGAAATAGATTTGAAAATCTATGATTAAAATTTTATGATGACATCTCATGTGAATTGCATACTTATATGTATCGTAGGTGAGATGATGAAAGTACGCCCTTCGAGTACATAATTCCTCGGAAGGATGTGCTGGGTGTACATGGCTCCTCGAAAGGATGTACTTGGATACATAGCTTCTCGGAGGGATGTGTTTGGAATAGGTTTCGAGAATCTATGACTAAAATTTTATGATGACATCTCATATGAACTGCATTCTTGTATGTAACACAAGTCAAATGTTGAAAATATCTATTGGGTGTATATGGCTCCTCAGAAGGATGTATTGGGTGTACATAGCTTCTCGGAGGGACGTGTTTGGAATAGGCTTGAAAACCTATGGTTGAAATTTTATGATGACATCTGATGTGAACTTCATGCATGTATGTAACACTGGTGAAATAATGAAAATATGTACTTGGGGTACATGGCTCCTTTGGAAGGATGTACTTGGGTACATAGCCTCTCCCCCCTGGCAGCTAGGTGCTAGTATGCATCACCAGGGATGCCCAGGGTGTAAGAAATTCGGTTAGACTTCTTTTTGCACACATTCAGGTCATCAGGGGACTGTCATGAGAGTGGGGGATTCATGAAGAGAATAAACCCTAGGTATTAGGATGGCGAGAAAGGAAACGCCTAAGCATTGGTACGCACTTGGCAAGCCATAGTTGTCATTAAGAACCCAAGGAGGTGTTAGGCTCTAAAGTGGTGCTGACCAAATCTCAGTTGAGAGATGATATACAAATAAGGATTGGATTACTTTGCAAATCCTGTTTGATTTTCTGTAATTAAACATGTGCATACTGATTCAACTAATATTTAGAATATCTTGTTAAGAACTGAATCCTACGAAAATGAATCTGACATGTGAATTAATCTGTTATGGTGCCTAAAAGGGAAGCGCCTGAGCATTGGTGAGAAGTAGAAGATGTGATAGGCCCTTAAGCTAGAGATGCCATTGAGCACCCAACGAGGTATTAGGCTCTGACATGGGGCTAACCAGATCTTGGTTGAGAGATGCTATACAAATAAGTATTTGGTTTACTAATCAAAATTTTGTTGTTGTTGATTTTCTGTAAATATACATGAGCATATTATGCAGCCATGGTTTTGAAAATATTGTTATATGTTGCATCGTATAGGAATGAATATTCCATGTGAATTAAATTCATCATGGTGTTCAAAAAGGAAGCACCTAAGCTTGGTGAGCACCTAGAGGAGGTGTTGGGCTCAAGAACGGAGCTGTTATACCTTGGTTGAGAGGTATTTTTAGGTGATCCGAGGCTTGTAGAAACCAGAATACCTTTTAATGCACACCAAGGTGTGGGGTGGGGAAGGGTTGTGAGTGCCATGGTTGTATGAAGCCAAGTCAGATACCCGTGGAACCAAAAGAAGATACTTTTGCAGATAAGTATTTGGTTCACTTGGAAACTTCTTGTTGATTTTATGTCAATATACATGTGCATGTGATTCATCTATGATTTTGGAAAAAATTGTGAATACTAACATGGGAATTGACTCATTACTTGGGGATTAAGCATAGGTATTGCTGGTTGCCAAAGATATTGGAAATATTCCAAGCTAAGGAGAAGGATTCTCCAAGGCCCAGAAAAAGATCATGTGGTGTGTACTAATGCATGCAATCAAGGAATTGGAGAAGTTCCTATGCCAGACAAGCATGAAGTGGAACCAAGGAGGAGCTCCATATCATACTAGTGGATAGGTAAATGTGTAGACGAAGAACCATGGTCCTGATATAGCTACATGGGAGCCGGAGGATGCCATGTGATTGGCGCATCCATTTTGTTCAATTTTGCAGAGCACTAAGGGCGGTGTCAGTGTGCATTTTGTTAAATTTTTGAAAATAATTAAGGACAGTGTCATTAAAGGAAGAGGGGAATGTAACACCCTGGTTTTGACCCCAACAGGGAGGGTTATGTGTGCCCCAGTTTCGACCACATGGTATTGAATTGCATATGATGTAAATAGTGATACAAAATCATGGTGTAGAGCTCAAGGAAACGGCCCCACCATGGATTTAGTGTTTTATGTTTCGACAACTAAAATCGATTCCGATGGTTTATGTGCTAGCCGGGAACAATATGTTTGGGACATCATGTAAAAATCGAAATTAATAAAAATGCCACAACTAGCTATGCATTGTAACGTTAAAGAGATGAGGGCATGATTTCACAAGGGATAGGGAGGGGATATTCAAACCCTTGAGCCAATGGGGAAAATAAAAATGTCAAGAGAAAACCCATAAACCTGTCAACTACCCATTTTTCCTTTTGTGCGCAGTCATTTAGAAATTGGTCGGGTAAGTTAATGCATGGGGATGGGAAGAGTATGGGAGTCAAGTTCGAATTTGGGAAGCCACCCATTTTTGGAAAACATGTTTTTGACTTCTTGGGCAAGTAAATGCTTGGAAATGAATTCCCAAGCCATTATTCATCCATGTCTTTCATTCCTCACCCATTCTAATTCATGTTTGGGGCTCTCTCATGGAGCTGAAACTTGTTGAGCTCCTCTTTCACATTTTTTGTAGTTTTACCATTTTTCTCCATGGTTGGGAAGTTGTTTTTGTGTTGTTGTGTTCATGTGCAGCAAGGATTCACATTTTGGGGGTTTTAAGAGGCCATATTGTCTCCTTGACACAACTGAGATTGCAGGGCGTTTTCTCCTCACTATTTTTTTGTCATTTCTTCATTTCTCCATGCCCAAAATTCATTTTCTATGTTGCAGAGTAAATGTTCAGTAGAGATCCACGTTTTGGGGTTTTTGAAGAGGCCGTTTTTTCCCATGCGAAGACCATAGACATTTCTAAACTCGAATCCATGAACTTGGGGTTTGTAGAGGTCCTTTTTTCTCGGTGAAGCCATTAAACGTTTCTTGGAACGATTTTCTCACCTGGGTCATTTTTCCCCAATTACCATTTTTTATTTTGGTTCCTAGGATGTTTTTGTCCATACCCAAAACTTGTATTTAGATGTGAATTTAAATGTGGTGATGGCTTGTCTGAGTAAGTCCAAGGAAACCATATTTTAGATGGTTGTCTATGTTTGGGTGTGATTGTTGGCTTGGATGAGTAATTCCAAGGAACCAGTATGTTATTGGCTTGTTGCCTTAGCAGCATGTGAAACCCAACTATGTGCTGGCTTGATTGTGGATGTATGTTCTTGTCATGTGTGAGCCTTCTATTGTTCCCTTATTCCTTATGGAAATCATGCCTAGCTTGGGGGTGGCAGTGGTTTTGAGAGACTGATGATCCCGCTCGCCTATGGTTGGGTGGAATGTTGTAGTGACATAGCTGGTTGCAAGACAACTCTTTTTCAAGATAAGTATTCTTGTGTATTTAATCTCTTCAATGGATTTAATTGATAATTTATCATGAACTTGTTGAATGGTTGAACAGGATGAATGCTTCTTTTTTTATGAATTATAAACATGATGAATTCTTTGAATAAAATGTAATTTCTTCCAATGTAGATTGCATGCATTATGCTTCTGTGTATGTTTTTATTTTCAATTCAATTTTTTGTTTATGTATTTGGGGATCATTTCATTGTTTAAATGATAGCAACAGTTCCATATTCGCATCCTCTTGGATGAGAGGGGACGTGACATAAGGTGTTAAAGAAATGTAACCTAATAGGATATTTTATTGTACTTTTATTGTATTCCTCCATCGGAGATATTATTCCTTCGTTTAGATATTTCCTTGATGTAATTGGTCATGTAAAATTCATGAGGTAAAACCTCCATTGTAAATCAGTGAAATGTTGATGTATTTGTAACTTTGGAATGCATTCACTTGTATATGTTATATTGTATTTCATTGTATCCCGATGTTCCTCCTATCAGAAGAATCATTAATATAATAAAGTCATGTAAATTCATAAAGGTTAACCCTCCTTTGTAAGTTGGGGAAATAGTCCCCACAGTTGAGGGGTACTAGGGTTATTAGAATCTCCTAGTAAAGTCGACCCTGGTAAGTAATTGTCAAGTGGAAAAATAGTATAAATAGAGAGTGTGACTCTCTATTTGAAACACACACTCACTCAACTATAGCGCCTGAGTGAGAGAAGGGGAGCTTGCACAAGTGAGAGAGATAAAAACTGTTGAAGATCATCTTTTTGTTTTTGGGTTTTACTTTTGTTATTGGTGCTCATTCTATCTTTGAGGAAGTCGTGGGGTTTTCTCCTTTATGTTTTCCTTGAGAAAAACTCTTTGTGTCTCTTGTCTCTTGTGATTATTACTGTGCATGTTATTCTCTTAAATAAAATCCTAGATCATATTGATTAAATGATAAAAGTATAACATGGTATCAGAGCTAACCTAAGAAGAAGACATTGTGCAGCTACTGAAGCTAGGGCTTCTTTATTTTTGGGTCTCTCTCCATAGATCATCAGGAAAAGGAGGCTAGGCTAACCCCCCATTGAAGTGCACATCTTTCTTTTGAAGCATAATTTGATTCTGAGCATTTTTAGTTTTTGACCTGTCACAACTACGAAAAATTAGGGATTTTCATAGAAGAGGAATTTTTGATTGATCCCATCATAGGATTTCTCTCCTCCTCAAAATAGAAATTTAGAGACCAAGATCAAAATTTTTGGTTGGGTAAAACTATGGGAAATTAAAATTGCAATTTGACCCCAGACCAGAAAACCGTAAAAGACTAAAACTAGTCATTTTGGTGCATTCGCTATATCTCGAGATTGGAGAATGCTCAAGAGACAAAACTTTTATAGGCCAAATATAAATTCCTGGTGTACCCTGTGTAAATTTTCAGCCTCATAATCTCTATATTCAGGGAGATATTATTCATCCAAATCAGGGTTCCAGACTCTCCCTAGATTCATCCCTAAATAGGACACCTAGGGAAATTTGTTATATCTCGGGCTACAAGAAAAAGATCTCCAAAATGACAAAGGCCAATTAAAAAATGACCAAAATCCATTCTCCCACCTCATGAAATCCTTTTATTAACTTCATGATTCCTGTTAAGGTTGGATTTCCCTCCATGTGCTTCCTCCAACTCATCTCAGTGGTTTAGTAACCTCGATGAAACTTGTCTTACTCTACATGCTCCAACTATTCATCCAATTCAAATGGAAGCCTCTAACTCCCAAATTCACCCTCATTAGAGGAAATTTCAACTCAAAATGGGCCTTTTAACTTTCACTCAAATTCCATGTCATCATGTGTTAGCCAATGAAATTGCTTTAAATTTGAAATACCGTATAGGTCTTAAACACTTTTTTAATATAAATTTGGGGATAGGTATCATAAAAAAAACTACTTTTTTTGTTTGTATTTTCGACATATCTCCCCGTGTTTTTACTCAACTTTCGATCGGTAGAGCTTGTTGGATGCAGAATTAAATTTCGCATCCAACGATTACCCACTTTTCATACTTTTGACGGACCCCGCTACCCCAAAAACAAGAAATACCTGAAAAAACATGATGATGACATCATCATCACATTTTTTCAGGTATTTCTTGTTTTTGGGGTAGCGGGGTCTGTCAAAAGTATGTCAAGTGGGTACTCGTTGGATGCGGAATTTAATTCTGCATCCAACGACCTCTCCCAATCGAAATTTGAGTAAAAGCACAGGGAGATATGTCAAAAATACAAACAACAAAGTAGTTTTTTTCTTTTCTTCCTCCAAAATTAATAAATATTATTTTATTATTTTAACTATTATTTTGTTAATTTGTTTTAGGAGGCCCATTTTGAGTTGAAATTTCCTCTAATGCTTGGTGGCTATTTTTATCCCTTTCATGTAATTTTTTTCATAGGTTATCAATTAGGTATGAATTTGTCATACTTTTCATAAAATATTTCATCATTTGTTGTCATAGCGTGCATGGAATCCCCTTCCAAGTTTCACACATTGTCTTCTAGTATCTTCCTATTCCATGTTATTTAATCTCCTTTAACAATTCAAATTCCTTGGCTCATGATATGCTATTTGACACCACATGACCCTCCAATAATGTTGCATTGCCCATGGATTCAAATTTGGATGAATACCATGCCAAGTGTGTGGGGAATCTAGTCACCCAAAGGCTCCACAAGATTCCAAGTGTCTTAATGAACCCATGCCACCCTATTTTATTAGAATTTATCATTTATGTGACCAATTTAAATGTGGATATGGTAAAATAAAGTCTTTTTGGTTCATATAACCACTTTATTACCAAATCTATGTCTCCAATTGAACCTAGAGAACTAGTAGGTTGGTGAAACATTATTTTCAAGTAGTCTTATTTGAATGGGGACATGAAAATCCTCCCCACCCAATATTGTTGTCCTCAAGAAATGGAAAGTTTGGGTGCTGCAAAATTTGTTCCTCTTCCCAATTGACATCCTCACTTGGGACTCCTTCCATTGCACCAAATGCTCTCTTATGGTTCTGCTCCTTAATTTTCTTTAGTTGCAATTGGAATAGTGGGGCTCATGTACTACAATTTCATGTTTCCAAAATTAAAGAGTTGTGTATTTTTCATATTGATATATATTGTGAAATCACCAATAAAAACCAAAAGATAAATTAATTCCATCCAAACATAATTTGCACAAATAATCTTTACCTCCATATGTTTCAAACCATTTTATGAATTTTAAACCGCTTACTGATCACTGTATAATTATTCGAAGTTGTACTGAGTTACCAAAATTTGAGTCTTTAAGTTCTTAAAAATATTTCGTAGAGGAACCACCATGATTGCTACTGCACTACTCTAATTACAATCACCTTCCCAAGTGGTGACTCAATCTCTCATACTACTTGCTTCACCCAATATCGAAACCAAGCAATATGAGGATCACATTGCTTGTATCACACCCGTCCAAACATCATGAGTACAAAACATAGATCATGAAAGTACATAACAACATCGTACAAATGTACATCAAGGAGGTACTTCATCTAAGAATCATGAAAGTTCTTGTACATATGAGTAAGTAGATCATCATGTGGCCCATGCACATGTTGCTAGGAAAAATGCACCTCCTGCAGACAGGAGTTGTTCCTCTAGTCTAAATGGTTCAGATATAGAATAAATAGTTCACAACAAAATTGGAAGACTTTACCTAGAATGGGTGGAGATCTGGAATGAGTCTCTTTGATGGAATAGTGTAGTTGTTTCCTGTAATGATATCAATTCATGGATGTACCTGCATGATCACATGAAAACCAGCAAACGAGATAAAAAAGCACTAGAATATGATCCAGTATTCTATGTTAGTGACTAAGGAATCCAACAATAAAATACATGATAATAACACAAGATACTTTATCGGAAAGGAACCAATTTTGTATTAAGTAATGGAGAAGAAGTTTACAACCTTTGCCTTAGTGTCAATATGCTCCTTGACAATGCCAATATCTTGTCCCCAAAAGCTCCAATGTGCTCCCTCTATGCTCACCCTACTGATTGGGCCAGAATGTTAATGCAACAACATAACTTTTCTCTCTCCTCAACCATGGATACGAGCCTACTTTTATAGGCCTTGGGAGGATAGGGATGGTTGAGTAAATGGTGGGTGAGGTGGATAGAATATCCCAAAAGGATGCATCTTGAGTCTAGGCAGTCCTTAGGTGTAGGGATAGGGGTGCCACAAAGCCTTCCTTCGAGAAGCTTCATGGAAACCTCTCTTTTTAACTTTTTACCAAGGGCACCGCTTCTTGCTCACTATGACAGAGCGGTGACAGGGAAAAAATGCACCTTGTACAAGAGGTAAAGGTGGTGGCACTGCCTATTGTCAAAAGAGTAAAGGAATTGCTGAAGAAGGTACTGCTTATTGACTTAAAGGCAGGAGCGGTGTTGGATTTTCATATGAAGGATTGATGCCTGGGCAAGTGTTTCACTTCACAATTTGGGATTCAAGGAAAATACTAGTGTTTGGGACCTCATCACATGATGATGATGATATTTATGTATAACAAAATGTCCCCCAAAGCATGACGCTAGACGGACACAATAGGGGAAATATTTGAAACAGAAAGTTATCACTTTGTTGCAAGAATCGACTTGATTGGAGATCATCAACCAGGCATCTGCAATACATCAATAAATTTTGACACATGATAAAATGTGTCCTCATCATGGCTGTAGACCAATTCAGGGAAGATCCATGAGAGAGATTAACATACATGGCTACTGGAATACAACATAGATCCATGTGATAGAGGACTCAAACTTGGGACATAGCTACTAGAAATACTGTAGATATATGTCGAATGAACACAAATTCGAGCACAACCACAACCATACAAATGTGGATCCATGTTGGGACTTCATACAATATACTCCATTGCAACTTGGGGAGAAATATATGAGTGCTTTTAACAGATACCCAGGGTCTTCATCTCGTCTTCCACAAAGTACGATTCTATCCATGTGATTACAATGATATGAAGTTGAAAATTTTAGAAACCACTTGATTACTGGTACAAATCTCAAGGTACTAGAAACCACTTGATTACTGGTACAAATCTCAAGGTACTAAACTTGTTTCTAAGACTAATTCCTGGATGATGAGCTGATGTCGACAGGAATAGTCCCATCGAAGGAGGGCCATAATGAATCCCATATCAACAACATGAAACTCAGAACAAAGTTCTGGAATGTTGTAGATAATGTAACCATAGGAATGACTCAAAAGGTACTGACATAAAGGATATTTTGACTACAGAGGTAAACTTTCAACTTCCCTTTGAACATCGGGTGGTACGGCAATAGAATTGGAAGCATTGACTCAACAAGGTGAAACACAATGCGACATTGGACAATGTATTCTTTGGAAGAATCAAAAGAGTGACATGACTCATGAAAGTGGATCAACTCAGAGATAAGCTGAATACCCAATTGACTGTATGAAATGCAGACAAGTGCCATGTTCAAAGTTGACGACAAACTACCATTTTATTTTCAAAATGAATTAATTCCCTTCCTTTAATTTCCCCATGATGTTTAATGAGTGCCTCTTTTTCATTTTTAAGAGCTCAAAGAGGGTAACAAACACTCGTTGTAGCTCGTCCAAAGACAAGTCCATTCTCATATGTTTTACGAACCTGAGAAAGGAGGCGTTTATTCCCAAAAGAGGGTCTCTCAATGTTTAGTTTAACAAGTCCAATGAAAGTTAACTTGGTATTGTTCATGTTTAGAGAGTCTGTGAAGACGAAAGATGACTCGAAAGGGTCCTTTTTCGTAAATAGTCAATCCAAACTGAAAAATATATAAACTACCATAAAAAAGATGACTCTTCAAATAATTTTATGAGCATGAAGAAGAAAAGTGCACTCGACAATATTTTCAAATTTAGGGAGTCCGAAAAGAGTTTAAAGAAGACACCAATAGGTTTCTTTTGCGCAATGAACAAGTTTTACGAGCCTGAAAAGAATTGATAAAATACTCGGAACTTTGATACCAGGTTTTGGGAGCATGATCAAAGTGTCGAAATGAACTCTCAAGGACCTTTTTTGGTTTTTAGAAGTACGAAAAATTCAAAAAATAATCTTCCCCATAGCCATTAATGTTTATTTCCGTCCCTGCAAGACATTTTTTAAAAAGGTTATTAGTCTCCCAAAATATTTAAAATGACTTTTACAAACTATGTAAAAGGGTATTTTTGATAAAAATGATTTAAAAACATCAAAATATTACGAAAACCCTAAAAATATGCTATAAAAGCTAAGTAAAATAGTAAAGAATAAAAACATTTATCGTTTTACCAAGTCTTGGAGCGTTTTGGGAGAATTGAGGTGTAGATTTCAATCAGAGATTGTGAAGCCATTGTCTGACCATTTTTCTCATCATAAGATCCACGTAATAGCTAGAAACCTTCCCTTCCTTTTTATGGTTTTAATTTTTTATTTTTGTTGGGGATTAGAGCCTTAAGAGAAACCCTAAAAAATGGATGGCAGGCACCACTTTTGGCCATTACGGGAAGATAAGTTCCCGATAAGAACTGCGTTTTTTTAGTTTTGTTCATTCGGTGGCACTGCTCTGTCCTAAAGGGACAGGAATGGTGCCGTCCATGAGGTCCAACAAACACATGCCCTAGTCAAATTAGAAGTTTTCAATCATTTTTAATGGTGGAATATGCTTCTAAATGACTCATTAATTGTTTTTGACAGGTCATTTTGTCAAAAATGGTGATTTTGAAGGAGAGACAACATGATGATGAGGATGCTCATGCCGCAAGAAATGCGGGTTGCATAGCTTCCTTGAGAGATCGTGGCCTCTTAAAATTCTTTTGCGCTTCTATCATGGTTTCCCATGCACGTCTACTAAAGTACATCCTACGGATGTGGAATCCAGAACAACATTATTTTGAGGTGGGACCTCATATTGTGACTTTGGAGGTGGATGATATCTATTTCCTAATAGGGCTATCTAGATGAGGAGCACCTATTTCTCTGACTGGTTCCCAAGGTGGGGATGTGACTACATAGGAGCTTATTGATCGCCATTGTTTCCCATTTACAAAAATTCCAAGTAAGAAGATCTCAATCAAGGCTGTGAAGGATCTACCGCTACGGACTATTCTATTTACTATGCAGAGGGTGGCTAGGAGACAAGGGCCCCACTAAGCATTTTGGGTACATCTGTTGTATGCCCTAGAGGCCATGGAAACCACGGTATATAACCGGATTGAGGAACTATTAACTTTGTTCAAGGATCAACTGATGAAATGTCAACAAGGAGAGCTAAAATAGTTCAAGTGTGGGACCATCCAAGCATGCTTCTTCTTTGAGAGGGCACCCCTCTTGAGGCCTTAGGTAGTATTTACCAAGCTCAAAGCTGGAGACCCCCACATGTTGCGATGGGTAGATATCAAGGCCTGCACATGAGGTGGTGGGGCCAAGGTAAAGTTCGAGGTCGTCTTTTTCCGCTGGTTGAGTGATCAGATCCTCATGATTGAGGATTATGCATATGCAGGGACCGAATTCCAAGGAGACCCTAACCTACAACTACCACCTAGCACTCAGTGGGATGACACAGTAAGAAGAAATACCTAAGATGTTGATTATATTTTTCATGTTTTATATTTTTATGGAAGATAACAAGACCTGAATTTTAGATGCAGATGTTGGTGATGCATGGCCCGAGGGATCCTCCCCAATGAATAGGAAATAAGGAGCTCACTTTTTCCATAAAGGTGATGATGAGCTCACGGACCCAGAGGAGAATCTGGATCGTCTAACTCTGGATATCTTGGATGCTACTATAGGTGACCTCCCTAGGAGGTTTCAGAGACATATCGCGGCAGTATTAGGCTGCTTCAGTCACTTGCTACATAGAGTAGTAAGGTCCATTATATTCTACCATGAGCACCATTAGAGTGGTCTGCATGATGTATCCTTGAAAGCTTAGCTAGCTTCAGGATATTTGTATCATTTTGTATGCCTAAAAGCCGCAGTGCTTCAGATGAGGTCTCGTGACCATATTGTTTTCTAAAAAACAATTTATACACACACACACACACACATATATACAGACTCACTTCCGGTGTTTACATGTGCTTCAAATGGATGAATTATATTTACATGAGTTTTACATGTTTTCTATTGTTTATTTTACATTATTATTGACCATGTTTATTTTAACAAGTTATGACTGGGAAATATGCATGTCCAGAATGAAATTTTCCAATGACTCGGCGATCATATTATTAGACCTAGGGATATGCCTATAAGTGGTGAAATCGAATGACCTTTCTAATAAACGCACTCTCCTAAAGAGGTGGATAAGTGTATGGTTCCTGATAGTGTGAACATGATTTAGGTGACAAAACATTAATTGAGAGTCCATAAACACTACCAAATCATGAATGTCTCGAGATGCAGCCTCAGTGAGTAAATCTATCATTTCCTGATACTCAGTGATGTTGTTGGTAGATGGACCAATAGAAAACACTCATGAACTAACTAAATCCTAAGCTAGGGAATAGAACACCCATGCCACTGAAGCAAGTTTCAAGGTATGACGACATGCACCATCAATGAAAACATAGAAATCCATCCAATCTGCATAATTAAAACATGGTATAAATAGTATGGACATCAACTCAAAACCATATTGAAAATGACAAAACACACTGAAAGCCAAATATACATTTATACAAGGTACCACACATAAATTTCTTAAGCATAGTACCTCTTCAAGTACAACCCATTGCGAGATAGAGTCTACAAGAACAATCAATAATATCAACCTCATAAGGAAAGAAAAAATCAACAGGGGAGATAGAGTCTACAGGAACAAAATCAATATCATAGGAGTTGAAAAATCTAGAAGAAAAATAAAACTCATCAGGATCACTGACTTGTTGTTCAAAGGGATATTCCAAAGACTCAACAAGACCAACATAAGAAGATCAATCAATGGAAATATCAGGCTTACTAAGCAAATCAGTTCTAGACTCAGTCACAACTAAACCGACATCCATAAGAAGGTAAGACTGTATCAAAGACTCTAGGAAGACTTCATCAGAAGGAAGTAGACCATCCTGGATAGGACACATGTCTAGACATTCAAATGGATCAACAGTGTGGAGAGAGGGCTCCATAGTCCGTATGGGGTGGATCACCTGGTCAATTTTCGGGACCGAGTTCTGAGAAGGTAGGGATGAACACAGAGGCTTCTTCTCTGTAGTAGTTGAACACGAGGGGTATGAGGCCACATAGCTCACCCATGTTGGGGTAGTGTCTACCGAGACACTAGGAATCAATAAAGGAAAGACTTAGTCTCTAGTTGGTTTAGTAGAGGGATCAAGAAAATACAACTGATCGATAATGACAATGTCTTTGTTATGAATAAAGTACATCACATGAAAGAACGTTGACACCACAGCTTGCATGGCGTAAACATAATCATGCCCAAAGAGCATATTGAAGTCCAAGGGGTCCTCTATCACCATGAAATCAACTAAGACAATCTTTTGACCCAAATTAACAGATGTTTGAGCAATAATTCGCAAGGATACACTAGTTCTTCCATCAAAATCTAGTAATTGACGAGTAGTCGACATACAGATGGGAGATCCCATGACTCTTGAAGCATGCGCTGACAAAATACTAAGTGAGGATCCTTCATAAACAATACAAGGAACAATCAGTAAATGTCCAAATTTTGCCTTTATCTAGAAAGGTGCATCATAAGGAAGGCGCAACTCAGCTAGGCTATCCCAATCAAAGAAAGAAATCCAACAGCTTTGTGGGGGTTCATCCGAAGCATGGTCAGTGCTCCCTTGTCCAGAACATTCTGCACTGGCAGTGAAAAAACTATGACTAGCATCTGATTCACTCTCAAAAGGAAGAGTGGGATTGATCGAATATGGCATCGACGCAATCCCTTGATGGAAATCACTCTCTGAAGGGAGAGTGGGATTGACAAAAGATTGCATCAGTTCAATCAATTAGTAAAGGTCAGTCTCTAAAGGGAGAGTAGGATCAACCAAATATGACATTTGTTCAACCGCTTAATCAACTGAACGTTGAATAGGTTGTTGAGAAACTTGATATTATTCAGGAACAAGATGTCCTTGGAACCATACTCTTCAAACCTCTTCGATGGAAGAGAACTGATGGGTAAGGTGGTCTCCCTCACAAATACTATAGGGAAACTTCGACTTACACTTCGAACGGTTGGTTTTCTCAACTGGGTCAACATGACTTGCATTTGTTGATTGCTTTCCCCCAACATGACCTCCAGAGGTTAGGTGGTTAGGTCCAACATGACCAGCAAAGGTTGGTTGTGTGCCCCTAGCATGACTTCCAGAGGTTGGGTGAAAATATCTAACATGACTTGCAAAGGTTGGATGTGTACCCCCCAGATGACCTCCAAAGGATAGGAGGAAGGATGGAACATGACCTGTAGAGATTGGATTCTGGGTTCCAACATGACCTGTAGAAGTTGGAGGGGTTTCCCCATCATGAAGTGCAGAGCCTGAGTGACTGGGTCCAAAATGACTTGCAGAGGTTGGATGGATTCCACTAGCATGACCTGCAGAGGCTCAGTGGCTGGGATCAACATGACTTGTATAGGTTGAAAGCATGACCCCAGAAACTGAATACATTGCAGCGTGTTCATCCTGTAGTGAAGCAGTACAGATTCGCAAGATGTTGATAGGATTATTTGATGCAGAAGTAGATGTGACCGATATCCATTGTGATAATCATAGTTGTATTAAGATGATAGAAAACTCATTGTTTCATGATAACTCGAAACATATCAAAATTACATATCATTACATATGAGATATGGTACAGAAGGGAGTTGGAAAGCTCAAGTATGTTCCTACAGAAGAACAAGTTGTAGATGTCTTGACTACTTGCTAGTGTCTCGTGTAATGTTTGAATACTTTCAAGACAATATTGGCATAGTCCAAAAGGACCTCCCTCAAAAGAGGGAGTGAAGAATATGGTGTTAGTATTTATAATCCTCCCTTGACCATACCGTCTATTAGATAATTTTAGCCTAACTTAGGAGTTTTATTTAATTATTGGGTCCACTAGTAACATTGGGTCCACTTGGCCTGTTGGGGCAACAAGTACCAGCTGCTAGATTGTGGGTAACAATGCTAGAGGATAACTACCACTAACTACACTTTCATGCATCAGTTTACGCGCCTCCTAGACAAATCCCTACATTTTAGGATCCGCTAGGAGTTCCGACACCTCCTTCAGTCAGTTGGAGTTGGAACTAGTTAAGCTTAGTTATTTTTCGGTTACATTAATTTAGATTACAATTAGTCCAGTTAGCACCAATTATTCATGGCTGCATGTGGATAAGGCACTTTTCCTTACCTACCACTTTAGTTAGACTGAGTTAATTGTTTATTACTGATTGTGTGACTTGATTAAACATCTAGAGTAAACCATTTGACTTTCAATATTGATTGAGACACCATTAGTTATCTAGTCAGCTAGATACAGTCACATCCAGTTGGTATATTCGATTTCCTCCCTAATGAATTCAAATTCTTCCTTATGTAACACTATTGTAACACTGTATTAACCAATGACAATGATACTGTAATTACCTGATCTATACTCATCTGTTTCCTATGTGGTTTGATTTTTTCGGTGTGTATCTTCATTCCTCTTTTACTGCATCAATAATATTGGACTCATTGTTTGATGATATAAATGGAAAACAATTTTAACATGGTATCATAGAAATTTCAAGAAAGATTCATGTCTATCTACTCTCTATTGAACACCAGAAGCAGCTGGGTTTCCACAGAAGTGCCGGAAGAGTGCCTTGCTTCCTCTGAATTTATTCAGAGTCATGGTGCGGGTGTGACGGACCCTGAGAAAGTGTTCATGTCTAGAGGGAAGGCATGATACTCACATGGTTCAAATTTTTTAGTGTTTTGCAGTGAAATTATACAAGTGCTATGTATCTTGCGTGAATATTTATGTTTTTCCAGCAGGATAATTATGGATTCTCTACATTCTACTCCTCAGATCCTAACACCCTTAAATTATATCGATTGGAGGGAATATATGCAGGTTTCCTTGCGCAACAGGGGATACTTTAGGATAATACTCGGAAGGGAGGTTGAGCCCCATCATCTAGTTGAGAGAAACAAGTTTTGAACGTCTTAGATGAATATTTTGGTTATCTATGCACTCATATATCTAGAGATCTCCTCTTTCACCTTAAAAGTTTGAGGACTCCCAGAGAATCCTGGGAGAATCTTGAAGACTTGTTTGGAAAACAAGATGAGATTCGGGGACAGGTCCTGGAGATTGAGTTGGTAGCCTTACATCCCAGCAATTTCAAAACAATAGAGCATTTATTTACTAAATTCAAGTCACTTGCACTTCAATGCATACAACGCGGAATAAAAAGAAACGATGCAAAAAATATTCTCTCCATTCTCAGCAAAGTCGTCCCAAAGTATTATGTATTTGTTTCAATATTCCATTCCAAAAGGGATTCCTTTCCACGTTGGAAAATTCCTTCACTTAATTCCTTTTTTGAGTCCTTAATCATGGAGTAAGAGAAGCTGATCCGGATGGGAGTCATCAAGACCTCCAAAGATCAAGCTCTCCTAGTGACAGACTCTACTAAACCGTAAGTGAAAGGGAAATCAAAGAAGAAGGATCTTAAAGTCACTGATTTGAAGGCTAAACAGAATTATGAAACTTCTGAAAAAGGTTCGGGATCTAAGAAAAATAATTTTGATAAGAAAATATGTCCCTACTGTGATAATGGTTTCCATCTTGAAGACCATTGTATGAAGAAGCAGATCGACCAACTGTGAGCTCTCCTCAAGCAGAATAGCATTGCTCTCCCATAAGGAGCGAAGAAGCTTGATGAAGAACCACTGGCAAAAGATGATGAAAGGTGTCATGCTTTGAAAGCTATCCTTACTTAGTCAACAACATACAAAATTGATTATTGAGCATCCAACTACATCATTTCCTCCAAATAATCCTTCTCTACCATCACACTGTCAAAAGGGCTTGATATTCACATGGGATATGATTCACAAATTCTAGCAAAACGAAGGGGTTAAGTCAGAACGAAGTATGGAGAGTTCAAGAATGTCCTTTATGTTCCCTCCCTTGCATATAACTTGTTGTATGTTTATCATATCACTCATACAGGCTCTCCCAAGAGAGTTACATTCGATTCAGATACAGTTAATATTACAGAAAAATCCAATGGACATCTCATAGTGAAAGGTATTGCAAATCACTCTACTAAAGCTTATGAGTTATCACATTTTTTACATGTTTCTCTTCCTATAGATTTATTGTATCATGCTAACAAAGCCAGCAAGATTTGGCCTGTGAGATTTGGCCATCTCAATTTCAAATATCTCCAGCAACTCCACAATGATAAAATGGTTGAAGGTTTTCCTTCCATCCAAACTTTTGATGGAGTATGTGCTGGTTTCTTGGTAGATAAGCATCCAGAGAAGAGGTATAATGTTGGGAAGGAACATAAAGCTACCTCTATACTTGATTTCACACATAGTGATGTAGCTGGACCTATGCCCACAAACCCCATTAATGGTTTTTGGTACTTCATCACCTTTATTGATGATTGTTCTAGGTACTGTTGGATGTACTTTATGAAACACAAATCATAAGTTTTGATATTTTTAAATTTTTTTAAGCTATGGTTGAGAACAGTTTCAGTAAGAAAATCAAGTCCGTAAGATCTGATAAAGGAGGAGAGTACATAAAAGGATATTTCCATAATTTCTAATAATTACAGGAGATTCGAATGGAACACTTAGTTCCATACACACCACAGCTGAATGGTGTGGCTGAGAGGAATAACATACCACTGAAAGAGATGACAACATGCCTTCTCCATGCCAAACATATCTCTCCTTCTCTTTGGGTTGAAGATGTAAACTATGCTTTTTATTTACAGAATAGTGTGCCTCATAAACCAATGGTTGGGGCCGCTCCATTTGAAGTACTGCATGTGTATAAGCCCAATATCTCTCATCTGATATTTTTTGGTTCCAAAGCTTGGTCTAGAATACCACTTGACAAGAGGAAAGCCTTCCAATCCAAAAGTAGCAAATGCATTCTATTGGGATGAGTAAAAGATGAAAAAACTTACAAATTGATGGAGGTTGCAACTAGGAGATGCTTCATTAAAAAGAGTGTTCAATTTGAAGAAGATCAGTTGTATGAAATACTAGCATCAGCAGCACAAGAAGGTATAACCATTTGTCCACCATTTTTTGATGATGATGATTTGCTACAGGTTTGATATTCATATAAAGAAGATGAAATCCATCATGATCCTGTTATTGAGACTAAATCTCACGATATTCTAGATCCATATCCAGTATCTATTCCAAACCAAAAGCCTAAGCCTAGATGGGCTCAAAAGCTCCTAGATACAGCTGAAAATGGTGCTGGAAATGCAGAAGATAGAAGAAGAACTAGGTCCCACTATCAAAATGAACATGTTGCACTATCTCTCATAGATTCTCTCCCTATAGAGTGGTGCAACAAAATTCCAGGTCGGTGCTACTTGATGATGGTGAATAATCAGCTATATGGCCCATGGAAGAAGAAACTTGATCATTACATAGCTTCACCATCCAAAAGAAACTCACACAGTCATCAATTCAAATGAACATTGAGAGGTTTACATGCACATCTTCAAGATGTTGCTACACAGATGGACCATGCTGCTGCATAGAACTGCAATTTTGCAGCAGTGTTTTCTTCAAGTTATTTTTCGAAGGAGGAAGCTTCTTTCTTCTAAAAATAGCTTGCATTTTCCTATTTATGCTTTTTTTTGTCGAGGGGTGACGGGGGGGGCTTCCCACGAGGTTTTCCACCATTACGTCGGTTTATAAAGCATCATTTTTATCTTTTAGATTGTATATGGCTGACTTATGGCCTTGTTTCCAGAGCCCACAGTTGTCCAAGTTAGGATTCAAGTGGGGTGTTAGGATTTATAATCCTCCCTTGGCCATACTGTCTATTATATTATTTTAGCCTAACTTAGGAGTTTTATTTAATTATTGGGTCCATTAGTACCATTGGGTCCACTAGTACCATTGGGTCTACTTGGCCTAATGGGGCCATATGTACCAGTTAATAGAGTGTGGGGAACACTGCTAGAGGCTAACTGCCACTGACTACACTTTCATGCATCAATTTAGGTGCCTCATCGACCAATCCCTACATTTTAGGAGCCTCTGGGAGTCCCAGCACGAACCTCCTTCAGTCAGTTAGAGTTGGAACTAGTTAAGCTTAGTTATTTTTCGGTTACGTTCAGTTAGATCACAATCAGTTCAGTTAGCGCCAGTTATGCATGGATGCATGTGGATCAGGATCCTTTTCTCACATTTTCATACCGATGTTGATGTGCCAGGTTCATTATTTTCATACTGATGTTGATGTGGTAAGTTCATTATCTTTATATTGATGTTCTTGTGGAAGGTTTAGTATTTTCATACAGATGTTCAGTATTTTCATATTGATGTTGTTGTGGCAGGTTCAGTATTTTCATATTGATGTTGATGTGGAAGGTTCAGTATTTTCATACTGATGTTGTTGTGGCAAGTTCAATATTTTCATACCGATGTAGTATTTTCATACTGATGTTCTTGTGGAAGGTTCAATATTTTCTTATTGATGTTGTTGTGATAAGACAATTTCAGTATTTCTGTACTAATGATGATGATGTTGTTTCAACATTTTTATGTTGATGATGATGTTGTTAATCAATTATTTCTATAATGATGATGATGATGATGTTCCATAATATCTATGTTGATTATGTAGATGATGATCTAGCATTTATTAATGATGTTTCTCTAGCATTAACATGCTAATGATTTTTTTGTTGTTTCAATATTTACATATTGATGTTGCATATGATGATCCAATACTTACATACCGATGTTGCAGATGATGATCCAATATTTACATATTAATGATGATGATGATGATGATGTTTCTTTATTCACATACTTATGTTGTAGATCATGATCTATTGTTCACACACGGATGTTGCAGATGATGATGATGATGTTTCAGTATTCCCATACTAATGTTGAAGAAGAAGATTCAGTATTCACATACTGATGTTACAGAAGAAGATTCAGTATTCACATACTGATGATGATGTAGTTATAGATTGATGATGAAGATGCATGATGGTGTTCCAAATATTTGTATGACATATAGAGACTCACCAGTCAGATGTATAGTTGTGGTAGTGTTTTTTGCCTATGTAGAATACTTTCCTCGTTAAGAGGGAGTGTTAAAAAATTGAAAATTCGGAAGATATTCTAGTTGTACTAATTGTATTCCTCTTTCAGGAGCTCTAACTCATGTAATTGGTCATGTAAGAGTCATTGAAAGAATCAATGTAAACCTCCGAATGTAAATAAATCAATAGTACCCATGTGTCATCGGAATAATTATTAATTTGGTGTCTTACTTAACAACTCATCCCTCTTAGTTAGACAAGTCATCCCTATTAGGTTTTAGGTCAAGTCAAGAGTCAAATATAAATAGGTAAGCTCCCCCTTCATTTGTACTCATTTCACTCAAGCAAGTTTGCAAGAGAGAGAATAACAAGTGCACCAAAAAGAAAGAGAATAATTTGTCTTGGGGTTTTACATTGTTTTGGTTGAGTTCTATACTAAGGAAGTTTTGCTCGGTTTTCTCCCCCACGAGGGTTTCCCAGGATAAATATTTGTTTTCTCTTGTGCGAGTGTACTTGTTGTTATTTCATTCATCCAACCATTGTAAATTGTCTTAGAATATCATCTAAGAAATAAAGAAAACTAAACACTTGGTTATCCCAAGATCCACATAAAAGTCACTGGAAAGCAGCAAAGGGAATTCTCATGTATATTCAACGCAAATCCAAGTTTGACATCCAATCCACTTTCTCTTCTCAACTAGAAGGTTTCACTGAATTTGATTGGGTTGGTTTAGTCGATGATTGAAATTCAACATCAGGCTTTGTTTACCTCCCTCATGTAGATTTTATCATCTCAAATCAACAACTATTTAGTTTTGTCTCTTTTTGGCAGTCTAATCCTACATGTTCTTTAAACATCTTTAGTTGTTTAAGAATGGTAGTGTTCAAAGGACATTATAATGGATGGATATTTTAAACCATCCTTATCATTATGTCAAATGGGAATCCAAATGTAAAAGAATGGCTTGTGTGTAAATGACTTCTTTTTCTTTGTGTCTAGGTGTTTGGATGAAAAACCTTATCAAGGTCATATCTAATCGACGTTAGTGCACACGAAATATAATATGATAAGATGGAATGCAATGAAATTAAACCAGATAAAAGAGAAAGTATTTATTGTCTTATTGAAATCGATCTTCCTCCCATTTGTAGATATTTTTTACCATTTGTAGGTATTTTTCAGCAAGTCTCTTTTCTCTTTAATAAAATTAAGGGTTAAATTCTATCTACATGCATATTCACTTCATCAAGGATCCATTGTTGGCCAAGAATGATTGGTTGTGAGAACATGTTTTTATGCAATTGTGAATGTCTTCTTTGAGAAATAGGCATTTCGATATGCTTCCATACATATGGATTATATTATAAGCTCAAATCAAATAAGGTGCTGAACTAATCACCCTTTGTGCATTTTATGTTAGATTTTCTCTTTCATATACATTAAGGATTTGGTTGAGACTTTTTAAAATTGTTCATGAGAAGAGAATTTTATGTTTGATTTTCTCTTTCATGTGCATTGAAGAGTTGGTTAAGACTTTTTAAATTGTACATGAGAAGACGAATTAGATGGAGAACAATGTCCGTAGATATCTCTTTCCTTGATCTAATTCTTAGATGGATATTGATAAGATGGGATGTAAATATGTTAATATACATCAGATTAAAAGTTACTCGTTAGTCACAAATTCCATAACTGTTATGTGCAAGGTTAGAATTTCATTTCATCTCTTCTTTTTAAACTAAATTTTGTTGAAGTTTTGAACTTTTATTTATCTATTCACATAAAGTTTTGTTAAAAAAGTTACTCTTCAACCATGAATCTAGACCTTCTCCATGTTGTACAACTGTTGCACTTGGATTAATCTTGTTGATCCGTTCAACCAAATCCAAAATCTCAAATAATATCTAAATGTCCATCGACATAATACATGTTTGATATTAATATTGATGTATTATATATGTGTGTGTGTGTGTTTGTAAACAAACCTATGTCATACTTTTTTTGAAATCATATTTTTCTTGCTTCAATTATTAATATTATTCACATACATATTAATAAATCAATGTTACTTAACACAAATTGAATTTAATTAATGGCTACTTATGATAGGATGATAATGGTGTATCGGGTGATGAAGAACTTAATCTAGCATGTGTCCATGAGTGAAGCTGTCAAAAGTAAGGGGGGTGAGGAGTCAAGTGATGTTTGGAAGGAGCACAATGCGGATATCAAGCTAATGCACCACAAAAAATTGACTTGATTGTGTCAAGGCTAGAGCTCCACTTTTACAATCCGAGGATGATGAATGTGGAGACCTGAGGCTCCGGTGCCATAGTGGGGAACACAAGCAAGATAATTGCTCTCTACAAAGTTATTTTCCATTTTATAATCTTTTTATTTACAAAAAAAATTGAATGTATTTAAAGATTGATTAAATTTAATAATTATTTAGGTTAAAAACAATAACTTTAATATATGTTTTTTTGATGTGAGAAAATATGAAGGATCCTCACAATCATTGGTACCTGCAATTTATGAGAAAATTCAATTTGTACTACTAGTGAATATAAGGAGTGGTACTGGAGTGGTAGGGTAGACTTTAATCTTTGAAAAACTATCTACCATAAGTGGTTCATAAAAATACTTTATGTGCAAATCATTCTTGTCAATATTTTCATGTTTTTAAAATTATTTATTACAAAGTTTCTTCTACATTTTAAATTAAGTGGGAAAAAATCCTCAATAACCTGGAGAATTAAATCAAACAGAAAAGTGCACACTAAGCAGTTAATTATTTAGACTGAGTGGATAAGGATCCTTTTCTCACATTTTCATACCGATGTTGATGTGGCAAGTTCATTATTTTCATACTCATGTTGATGTGGTATGTTCATTATTTTTATATTGATGTTGTTGTGGCAGGTTTAGTATTTTCATACAGATGTTCAGTATTTTCATATTGATGTTGTTGTGGCAGGTTCAGTATTTTCATATTGATGTTGATGTCAAAGGTTCAGTATTTTCATATTGATGTTGTTGTGGAAGGTTCAATATTTTCATACCGATGTAGTATTTTCATACTGATGTTCTTGTGAAAGGTTCAGTATTTTCATATTGATGTTGTTGTGATAAGACAATTTCAGTATTTCTATACTGATGATGATGATGTTGTTTCAACATTTTTATGTTGATGATGATGATGTTCCAGTATTTCTATACTGACGATGATGATGTTGTTTAAACAATTGTATGTTGATGATGACGATGTTCCATAATCTCTATGTTGATTATGTAGATGATGATCTAGCATTTATTAATGATGTTTCTCTAGCATTAACATCCTAATGATTTTGTTGTTATTTCAATATTTACATACTGATGTTGCATATGATGATCCAATACTTACATACTGATGTTGCAGATGATGATCCAATATTTACATATTGATGATGATGATGATGATGCTGATGTTTCTTTATTCACATACTTATGTTGTAGATCATGATCGAGTGTTCACACACGGATGTTGCAGATAATGATGATGATGTTTCAGTATTCCCATACTAATGTTGAAGAAGAAGATTCAATTATCACATACTGATGTTACAGAAGAATATTCAGTATTCACATACTGATGATGATGTAGTTACAGATTGATGATGAAGATGCATGATGGTGTTCCAAAGATTTGTATGAAATATAGAGACTCACCAGTCAGATGTATAGTTGTGGTAGTGTTTTTTGCCTATGTAGAATACTTTCCTCGTTAAGAGGGAGTGTTAAAACATTGAAAATTCGGAAGATATTCTAGTTGTACTAATTGTATTCCTCTTTCAAGAGCTCTATCTCATGTAATTGGTCATGTAAGAGTCATTGAAAGAATCAATGTAAACCTCCGAATGTAAGTCAAATCAATAGTACCCACGCGTCATCGTAATAATTATTAATTTGGTGTCTTACTTAACAAGTTATCCCTCTTAGTTAGACAAGTCATCCCTGTTAGGTTTTAGGTCAAGTCAAGAGTCAAATATAAATAGGTAAGCTCCCCCTTCATTTGTACTCATTTCACTCAAGCAAGTTTGCAAGAGAGAGAATAAAAAGTGCACCAGAAAGAAAGAGAATAATTTGTCTTGGGGTTTTACATTGTTTTGGTTGAGTTCTATACTAAGGAAGTTTTGCTTGGTTTTCTCCCCCATGAGGGTTTCCCAAGATAAATATTTGTTTTCTCTTGTGTGACTGTACTTGTTGTTCTTTCATTCATCCAACCATTCTAAATTGTCTTAGAATATCATCTAAGAAATAAAGAAAACTTAACACTTGGTTATCCCAAGATCCGCATAAAAGTCATTGGAAAGTAGCAAAGTGAATTCTGATGTATATTCAACACAAATCCAAGTTTGACATACAATACACCACTTGCTCTTCTCAACTAGAAGGTTTCACTGAATTTGATTGGGTTGGTTTAGTCGATGATTGGAAGTCTACATTAGGCTTTGTTTACCTCCCTCATGTAGTTTTTATCATCTCAAATCAACAACTATTTAGTTTTGTCTCTTTTTGGAATGTGTGTTGGCTTTGAAGTCTAATCCTACATGTTCTTGTAAACATATTTAGTTATTTAAGAATGGTAATGTTCAAAAGACATTATAATGGAGGGATATTTTAAACCATCCTTATCATTATGTCAAATGGGAATCCAAACGTAAAAGAATGGCTTGTGTGTAAATGACTTCTTTTTCTTTGTGTCTAGGTGTTTGGATGAAAAAACTTATCCATGTCATATCTAATCGACGTTAGTGCACAAGAAATATAATATGATAGGATGGAATGCAATGAAATTAAATCCATATAGAAGAGAAAGTATTTATTGTCTTATTGAAATCGATCTTCCTCCCATTTGTAGATATTTTTTACCATTTGTAGGTATTTTTCAGCAAGTCTCTTTTCTCTTTAATAAAATTAAGGGTTAAATTCTATCTACATGCATATTCACTTCATCAAGGATCCATTGTTGGCCAAAAAGGATTGGCTGCGAGAATATGTTTTTATGCAATTGTGAATGTCTTCTTTGAGAAAAAGGCATTTCGATATGCTTCCATACATATGGTTTATATTATAAGCTCAAATCAAATAAGGTGCTGAACTAATCTCCCTTTGTGCATTTTATGTTAGATTTTCTCTTGGATCATATACATTGAAGATTTGGTTGAGACTTTTTAAAATTGTTCATTAGAAGAGAATTTTATGTTTGATTTTCTCTTTCATGTGCATTGAAGAGTTGGTTGAGACTTTTAAATTGTACATGAGAAGATGAATCAGATGGAGAACTATAAATATCTCTTTCGTTGATCTAATTTTTAGCTAGATCTTGATAAGATGGGATGTAAATATATTAATATACATCACATTAAACATTACTCGTTATCCACAAATTCCATAACTGTTATGTGCAAGGTTGGAATTTCACTTCATCTCTTCCTTTTAGACTAAATTTTGTTGAAGTTTTGAACTTTTATTTATCTGTTCACATAAAGTTTTGTTAAAAAAGTTACTCTTCAACCATGAATCTAGACCTTCTCCATGTTGTACAGTTGTTGCACTTGGATTAATCTTGTTGATCCGTTCAATCAAATCCAAAATCTCAAATAATATCTAAATGTCCATCGACATAATAAATGTTTGATATTAATATTGATGTATTATATGTGTGTGTGTGTTTATAAACAAAACTATGTCATACTTTTTATGAAATCGTATTTTTCTTGCTTCAATTATTAATATTATTCACATGCATATTAATAAATCAATGTTACTTAATACAAATTGAATTTATTTAATGGCTACTTATGATAGGATGATAATGGTGTATTGAGTGATGAAGAACTTAATCTAGCATGTGTCCATGAGTGAAGCTACCAAAAGTAAGGGGGGTGAGGAGTTGGGTAGTGCTTGGAAAGACCACAATGCGGATATCTAATTCACCACAAAATTGACTTGATTGCGTCAAGGTTCGAGCTCCATTTCTACAATCTAGGGATGCTGAATGTGGAGATGAGAGGCTCTGTGCCATAGTGGGGAGCACAAAAGCAAGATGGAAATGATCAGTCAAAGCTGGGTTTGAGTTTCAGATAATGGCTCTCTGCAAAGTTATTTTCCATTTTATAATCTTTTTATTTACAAAAAAATTGAATGTATTTAAAGATTGATTAAATTTAATAATTATTTAGGTTAAAAACAAAAACATTAATATATGCTTTTTTGATGTGAGAAAATATGAAGGGGCCTCACAATCATTGGTACCTACAATTTATGAGAAAAGTCAATTTGTACTACTAGTGAATATAAGGAGTGGTACTCGAGTGGTAGGGTAGACTTTAATTTTTGAAAAACTATCCACCATAAGTGGTTCATAAAAATACTTTATGTGCAAATCATTCTTGTCAATATTTTCATGCTTTTAAAATTATTTATTACAAAGTTTCTTCTACATTTTAAAATAAAAGCAATATTTTCAAATTTAAAATTTTTTTTTAAATTAAATTCATTTTAAGTCAAATCAATGTTCATCCATCAATAAAAAAATACACTTTGCCAAATAACTTAGAACTTTGTGGTTGACATGACATCATTTTAAATTAGTCATAATGAATATATATATTAAAAATTTAAAAACAAATAAAATCTAAACATAGAAATTTAAATCAACCAAACAGATGCACCACTAATAATGTGTCTCTCTTATATATAAATATATGTTATAAAAAATCCAACCATAGTTCAAAATCAAACAAAAAGATGCACCACTAATGATGTCCGTCTCTCCTTATCTGTGATAAAAATTAAGTGGGAAAAAATCCTCGAAAACCTGGAGAATTAAATCAAACATAAAAGTGCACACTAATGGATCTTCCCTATTTATTTCATTTACGGTGGTGGTGCGGTGCTGATTCAGATGAATTTAACTCACAAAATTTTGTAATTTTTGTTGTTTGTTGAGATATTTTAAGTGCAAGTTACACTAAAACCTAAACACCCACATGCTATAAGATCTAGCAATATTTTTGCAGGTTTTAAAAGTTCAGTGAAAATTCATGATAATCAGAAACTAGAAACTAGTTAAAACAAAAAAAAACGTCCCCTAATTAGATAACTCTAAATATGAATCGTATTTCCAATAGTGATGAAGAACAGTACTAGTAGAAATGGTCATAGAGCTCTGAGAACGGCCAGGGTGCATGGCTATCTGAAAGAAGGCAACGCTAACAAGCAAGGCCAATGTGAGAATTGCAACGCATCTCCAGTTCGCCATGATATCTACACTTATTTTCAAATTCTCGTGATGAGCAACGGTTAGAAAGCCAAGGGAGTGAGTGGGTTTAAATAGAAAAATAGCAATGTATTATGGATGTCCTTGTCAAATTTGCTCTTCTGAAAAGATTCAAGGCCATCTTACATGTCTGTTATAGCCCAAAATGACACATCTCTGCCTGTGACCAATTTCCCATGATTTCGTCACATGTTGGCACCTCATTTGGGGCTATAACAATGTCATCCATGGGTCACTTGTATTATCTATCCTAACTTTTTATTACATGATCGTCTATCACACTCAAAGGTTTTCAAATCTGAAGTCAACTTTTATATAGGCGGTGATGTAGATTTACGTTTTCAAATCTTATAAAACTTTTCCATCACGATACATGAGCGTCTATCACACTCAAAGGTTTTCAAATCTGAAGTCAACTTATGTGTATTATCTATCGTAACATTTTATTACATGATCGTCTATCACACCCAAAGGTTTTCAAATCTGAAGTCAACTTACGTGTATAGGCGCTGATGTAGATTTACGTTTTCAAATCTTATAAAATATAATCAAAGGGTCAATTTACGTGCAAAGGCCTTGTTAAGGCTTCTGTGGTGATGTAGCGAGAAAATCTCAAAATAATCAGACGGTCAATTTACCGTGTAAAGGTCCCTGTAAGAGTATGTCGTGATGTAGCCAGAAAATCTTAAAATAATCAGACGATCAATTTAGTGCAAAGTCGTTGTAACTGCATCATGAGATATTTAAAACTAGCAATTGTACCTAGGGGTGCAATAAAAGAACGTCATTGTAAGCTAAGCAAGGAGATGTGGGCATATACAACAAGAAAGACAATTTGAAGTGTTGAACCACAAATTTTAGTAAATAAAATCTTATGGTTGATACAATAATTTAAAACATTAGATTCTTTACATAATTGGCCATTACATTATCAGAATTTCAAAAGTAATCATGAAAATTATTTTTCTCTCATCGAAATGACAATGACTTGTTAGTTTTTGTAGTTCATTGTAGATGCAAAAATTTTATGGATCTATCTACTAAACAAATAAAAATAATTCATTATTGATAAAGGTTAGGGAGTAAAATATTATTTCAAGATTAACTTTGCACAAATTATGATAATTGATTTTGATGAAAGCTGCTTGCAGTCAAAGGTGAAGTAAGTGATTTTCTGTTACAATTGAACATGCAGTCTATGGTTATGATGAAAAAGAAGGCTTGTGTTTGTCCACCTATCAGGGGTAACCATGGAAACTTTTGATGCTAAGACCATAATCTAAACGCTCATGGAAAGTGAGAGCCATCAATCATTTCACATGGGCATATTTGTTAGCTGCTCACTACTCCTCACTCCACAACCCACTCCTCTCCGGCGTCAAAATATGCAATTAGTCAAATTTGCAGTGTTTTAGAGTGTGAGCATAATTTGTCTGTCGTTGAACGCATTCACATGGAGAAGAGAAACTACTTGGAATAACAATGGTTGAATGATCTTGTCTTCATGCATCGCAACCTTCCACTTATGCACAACCAGTTGAACAAAATCCTTGATGCATATCCCATTGTCTAGATGCAATTGATCCCTTCTTGGTGTTGACAGTGGAAATTTTTCCATAGAATTTGATGATGATTATTTTTTGGGGATGCGTGTGAAGGATGATCCAATAGTATCACGAAGCACCAACGCTCATTTCTCTACAAGATATGAGCACATGGTATATAAGAGTGAGGAATCTCATGCCTTCCCAATGCCTTGGTGTTTTGAAATTGTGTGCGTGTGTGTATGTTGAAGTGTCTTGATTTTATGGTCTACATGTCTAGTGTTGAACATTTGTATCCCTATGTAAGGGGACTTCATACATATTATATTTGATGTATTCATTATTACATGTTGAATATTATGTCGAGCCTCTTTTTCTTTTCAACCATTTTGCAGAAGTGTATGTACAAACTTTATATGGTATGAGATTCAAGCACAATGATGGTATCTAAGAAGCTAGAGCTAGACACTACGACATCTGAGAGTCATATTGGGTTTTACAAGTTATTATATGCACATTAACACATGGATCCAAAAATTGAGGGACATAACAAATAAGTGTGTGAAGCAAAATATCACACATGTAACAAAACAAATGAGTAATACATGCAACACAAGTACCCAACGACAAAATTTATAAAGGAGTCAGGCCAAGATATATTTATTTAATATTTAAAAAATGTTTAATATATTCATCATCATGGTTTAAATGCATAATGATGGGGAAACATGCTCATATCTATCATTAAGAATGTCAGCCTTTCTGATTTGTTGAGTGTGCATTTGAAACATATAGGTTCCAAACTTACTTATAGAGGGGAAAACAAAGGCAATCACAGAAGAATGTGTTATTAAACGCTAGTCTAGGAAACACCATCATTGTGTGGGTAGTAGTGACAACATTAAACAAATATTAGACATAAACAAGGCATAGACTTTGTAAAGTAAAGGGGGTTTATCTCTCTAAAACAGAAACAGAATAGGAGACTCAGATCTAGGTCTTTCGGGCAGGCGATCCCAACATATGATAGACCAGGGCAGCAGCCGAGGTTAGGGATCTTGCCATTGGATTTAATGTGGTTAGGGATCTTGCCATTGTCTAAAATAGGTTGTTTTGGGACTTTCAAAGGAAGCAAGTAGTAGATATGTGTTTACGAGACCGAGGTCAATGCATGAAAAACAAAAATGGGCCACTTGCTGGTTCATCCAATCGCAAGACGAAAGAAGAGGTATAGTTTTCCAACCAGAAGAAGAATTCGTGCAGAGGCAGCTAAAGAGCTCTAAAGCATACATGCAGTTCACGTGGCATCCACACGAGCACCTGGCATCCATCCACGAGCTCTCCTCTTGCATGACTACCTCCCAGCATGCATGCAGTTCACGTGACATCCACACAAGCACCTGGCATCCATCCACGAGCACCTGTGGGAGGTAAAGATACACTACAAGAGACAACCTACCTTTGGCATTCAATTTTTCCACCCATTTCTTTCATCGATAGTTTGGAGTGGTGGTTGCTCAATGCCCCCTCCTCACTCCCCAACCTGAGCAGCCCTCTGGAGTGACGGATACACAACCCACCCTTTTTCCCTTCTCTCTCCGTGAGCAAGTTATTAGTGGAAGGTGATTTGCAGTTTTCTCATCACCATGAATACACAGCCCACACCATGAATACGCTTTTGTGAGGTGATTTGCAGTTTTCTCATCACTTTTGTGTAGTTACAATTTTGGGGTGTTGAAGATATGTTTGCCAGATCCATCACTCATTCACAGAGGATAGATGATGACGAAGAAGCTATCTGATGGGATACTCAGACAAATATCGATGATAATAATAATAAGATGGTTCACACTGAAGTGGATGTTTGGAAGCTTGGAATGATGGAGAAGCAGGATTTCATTGAACTTATCTTTAAGGTGGCACAAGAAGATAATGAGAAGTTATTGACAAAGCTCAGGAATCGTATAGACAGGTGATTTTATGTGTTTCTGTATTTGACACCCATACTGAGTTTCCAATTTCAATTCCCAACGTAGCAACATCTCATATGGTGATTTGATTGAAAACTTTCATTGAAGCTTTTGCAATGCAGAGCTCACATAAATTATGTTTGGACATTGTTTGCAGAGTTGGTATCCAGCTTCCAACTGTAGAAGTCCGATTCGAACACTTGACAGTTGATGCAGAGTGGTTTCAATAATACCCATATGCTTGTTTTCTTTTTCATTTTAGGAATGTCCATGTGATTGCCATAGTTGTTTTGGTATATGTCTGGTTTACTATTAGTGTCCATCAGACTAATTGTGGTTGTCTTGACACTGTCTATCAGATCTTTGGATGGCCCATATGTTGTTTGTTATGCTTGTTTTGGGAATGCCCATACGATTTTTGGATTGCTGTTATGACTGATTGTGGTGGTTCTAGGAATGTTCATAAAATTGTTTATGATGGTTATAGGAATGCTTAGAAGATTGATTATGATGGTTTTTACAATTTTGTAAATGCAGATGTAGTTGTGTGACTGGGTTTTGTGATAGCCCACATGGTCTTTTTTGGTTGTTTTGTGAATCCCCATGTGACCGTTGTTGGCAGTTTTTTGAATGAGCACATGACGGATTTTGGCGATTCTGTGAATGAGCATGACTGATTTTGGCATATAATTTGTGAATGTCCATATGACTGAGTCTTTGGTGGTTTTGTGATTGACTGTTTGACAATACGACTGATGTGAATACCCATATGATTGATTCTGGTGGTTTTGTGAATGCCCATATGTCTGATTTTGGTGGCTTTATGATTGTAGGAGTGTGCATTTTGATACAGTGAAAAGTGAAAGGGAAGTATATTCTAGGATATGCAGCATTTGATGGGATGAGTTGCGAAAGCTTTTATTAGGGTTTCTAATCAAGGTGTTATTGCATTATTGTACACAGAGTAGGTAGGATTTACTAAAGCCTCAGAGAAAGATAAGCCATGACAAGACCTGAGCTAAAACTGCAGACGATGTTTGATGTGTTCAAGCAGGCTCTGATATCTTTTAGGGCCAATAGACGGGTTCTTCTTGTTATAGCAGCACTATCCTCGATGTATAATAATGAAATTGAGAGTTCTATAGGCTTGGTTGGTTTACCTTTCAATGTATCACATGGAAATTTTTCACTTGAATTTGATCACCGTGGTAAACAAAATCACAATTGGAAACGCAACGAACCAGCTAGCCATCGAATTCGACACCTACAAGAACGAATGGGATCCGAACGACAAACATGTTGGTGTAGACATCAACAGCATAATATCCAACACAACTGTTGAATTTGGTCAGAACAGCATCAAGCTCAAATCGAGGCGGCTGATAAGGGTTCAAACCCATTACGATGGCTGGAACAAAACCCTGCAAATATATGCCGCCTATGCAGATTGACTAATTCGCTATGCGGTCATCTTGAACACCATAATTGAGCTATCAAGCAATCTGAGATCAGCCTACCTGGGATTCTCGGCTTCAACGGGGAATTCTTTGATGGTAATAAAAAGATAGTACATAAGGAGGAGCAGGTGCCAGATCGCGCATTTAAGGAGGAGCAGGTCTTAGATCGCCATATCATCAAGCAACAGATTAAATTCAACGAAACATATTAACCCAATCGTCGGACGAAAGCATCCTACGGCTGGGAAAAAAAAGCATTAAATCGCGGAGTCAACTCCCACTTGTTGAACGCCTTATGGCATAATAATCAGACTATCAATTTACGTTCAAAGCCCATGTAACGATATTACTCCAACGGCTAGACGGTAAGACCTCGTGCACCTTTACTATAGCTTTGCAGTGACAACCTCTTACGAATGTGTGGGATAGGTGGGAGGTGGGTCACTATCAATCCCAGAATACCAATCTTTCATATAAGGATGCCTAACTGTGTCTTTCTCTAGAGCGATTCTCAGGGCGGGACACTACAAGGTGGGCAGTTTATCTAGGGTGGATGCCTCTCAAATAGTAACGGAGGTGTGAGAAGGTAGGCGCTTTCTATAAGCAAGAATAATGGTAGTTGCATGCCTGACTATGAGACTTATTGGTCGAACAGAGACGAAAGTTGGCCATAGTGATCCGGGAGTCTCGTGTGGAAGGGCTCTCGCTCAATGGATCAAAGGTACACCGGGGATAACAAGCTGATGACTCCCAAGAGCTCTTATCGATGGATTCGTTTGGAACCTCATGCTAATATCTTAGAATTTTGGGGTTGATAATTATTTATGTTTTTTAATTGATGGTTGAGCATGACATAAGTAATATCTTAGAATTTTGGGTGGATAATTATTTATGTTTTTTAATTTATGGTTGAGCATGACACAAATATATTTTTAGATTGAATATATGGCAGTTTTTTTTTATCAATGAGGAACATGTAGTCTTGTACACAACTTAGATCACCCATTCCAAGTATTTGTAGCAGTAAACTTGAGTCGCGGCCAGCCTCACCCTTAGTTTGAATGTAAGAAGGATCTATCCACTTTCAAGTATAACTTTCAGTGTGAATGCACAAGGCATTAAAGAACAAGGAGGTCAGCGAGAGGCCCCACAACTAGCTCACAAACTCAACCCCTCACCATGACATTTGAATATATGGCACTTGTTATAAATAAATATAAAGGAGAGACTAGCACTCACCTCTTCACCACACTAAAAAGAAATAATCATCACCACCCTAAAAGCAAATAAATAGAGAGTCTTCGCAAATTTATATTAGCCACACACTTGATCTCATGGTCAGCTCTTGTTATGCTTAAATGTATGAGTTTTGGGTGTTTTTTGCTTTTTTTCATATAATTTTTTTGTTTTTGTTTTTGTTTTGTTTATTAAATAGTATATGTTTTATATTTATATTAATTAGTTTAATGTTTATTTAATACCATAAATGGATAACTATAATGACTAGTTTAATGTTTATTCTTTTTTTAACTAGCAGATCAACAAGTAAAGTGGCTAGTGAAGACCAATAGGTGTAGCTAGCCACTTAGTTTTGTAGATATGGGTGGTTGTTAAACAAATATTAAACATTAAACAAATTACCAGATAGTTATAAATATCTATTTAAGGTATACTAGCACACCCACATAGTTTGTGGCTAGATCACATCCATAGGCATCAAATGGTTGAGAGATAGTCATGGAATGGAAGACATTTCCAAAATATTATTTGATTCCTCATATTCTTTTTGTTAAGTGGGTTCAACTATGAGTTATCCATCTCTAGGTACATTTTATCACCGACATTCTTTCAGTTATCGAGTTATCAACTATCACTTATTGTTTATATTCTTTTTCTTTTTATCTCACATTCTTCTAATTATGTGCCATGAATTGTTGGTTATCCATTCATGATCTATGAGTTATCCATGCATTGCTATGAGTTATCCATTCATTCATCGACTACCTGCCAATTATTTTTTATATTCCTTTTTTTTATAATTGTTTATTTCAAATTTTGAATGGCTGCCATAGAATCAATCTCGACAGTACACTTGTCTCATCCTCGTCCGTAGATAAAAAAACATAGGCCTTAGTCCACCTTAAATCTGAAATATACGTAAACATAAATATTAAACTAAGACAAAAAAACATAAGACAAATACTATTTAATAAACAAAAATAACAAAAATCAAAAACCTATAAGAAGTATCAAACTTTATTGAAATAAAAATTTATAAATAATTCCATAGTCAATTATTAACTCAAACTAATTGCTAAATACTTATAGCTATGATATAAACATTAAACTAATTAATATAAACATTAAAAAATACTACTTAATAATCAAAAACTATTATTATTAGTCATTTCTTTAACCTCTGAAGGTTATTTAAATATTAATCAAGATGCATTTAAGCATAACAAGATACAACGACCATGGAATGAATCTCCATTGTACACTTGTTACACTCAGTTATTCTTGTTGATCCACTCAAGGAAGTACAAAATATTTTTGATCTTCTCTAGGTGGTCATCCTGAGAAGGAGGGTCAACAAGCGGTTGCTGAATGTCGGCGTACTCATCTACTGGATCCTAACCATCTTCACAAATTTTAGGTGTGGGTGGAGAATCCACATCGAAGAGATAGAGCTTTTGCTCAACACATTGATGTCCCCGGGTGAATTTTTCATCACAATTATAACAAAGACCATTTTCTCTATGTGTCCACATCTCAGCTTTAGACAAATGCTTGATTGGAGTAGTTCTAGGAGCTGGAGTGATTGGAGGTATTGGGGAAACCATATTTCTGAATGGAACAAAAGTGGTTGACTGTGCTATTGAGCTATGATCTTGTCATCCACCAATATAGACAACCCTAAGGATTCCATCATTATGTTGGGGCAGAACATTTTCACCCTAGATCGATTGCATCCTTCAGACCACTCATAAAGCAATTCCTCTATAATGTATCAAACAATCCTTCTGTGTGATTGTCCAATTTCTCAAATTTTGTCTGATGCTCTCTCACGATGTCATTTTGGGGAACTTTAGTGAGTGCTCCTTTGAATTCATCAAAATCACTAGCGCCAAATCCTTGCAAAAGGAGTTGGCAAAAATATGTCAAGTCGGCTCTTCATGATCCTTGATGTACCAACGGAACCATTAAAGGGCTTCATTTCCAAATGAAAGGTTGCAAGTGGGACTTTCCTGACATCAAAAGTGTTATATATACTGAAATATTATTCTTCCCTATATACCATCAGTCGTATCATCACCATTGAAGCAAGAGAAATCAAGCTTCGGACCATAAAAATTTCTAGGAAAGGAGAACCCAGTATCTGTAGAAGTCTCTGGATGTCATTTATTATTCATGGTTGAATGCTAAAGATGGAGGATAATTTTTTTTTATCCATATCTTGGAGTTTGGTATTGATGTAGACAACTTCGTCTTCCATTTGTTTATTTTCTCCTGCACGGGTGATAACTAGGTGTTTTTTTTGGGGGGTGGAATTGATCTGTGACAGCTTTGGACAAATGAAATATTTTATTTATCAATTGGAAATAGATATGGAACCCAGGTATGTTCGACTTACTAAAGGTTCAGGGGATTCACTCGACCACCAATGTTGTCTCATGACTTGCGTATTAGGGCAGTACCGCTCACTCCACGGCTCAGATAAAACTGATATTCACTTTGCCAAAAACGATAGCTCTTGGTTTACCTTACAGGTGGAAACTAGTTGATTAGGTAGGGGCCATTTCCCTTTTCTTTGGAAGGTCCTCTTAATGGCCAGTCACTTCGGGGTTCGTGTGGTACTCCTCACAATGAGTTTAGGGTTATTCTTACGTACTTCTAACAATTAAGCAGATAGGGGTTATTCCCTAAACCGAACTTGCACTTGAAATGAAAAATATTGATGCAAATAAGAAAAAAATACTGCAATAATCATATCACTGAAAATCCATTACGAAGAGAAAAAAAATGGAAGAAATTCCACCCAATGAGCCCAAAAAACTCATTAATAGAGATAGGGTTTTGAGACAAAAATGTTAAAATGATCATAACCTGATCAATATTGCTCAGAATATCTATTATAACCTGTTTCTTGAACTGGAGCAACCACTTCACATATACGTTTGCAATCAAAACATAAATATGAGCACCTCGTCTAAAGATCTTTGCTCTGCAATTTTAGCGACCGTCACCAAGATTTTGAAAAATACTTAATTTTAATCAGTGATATCTCCACTTTCTGAACTTCAAATGAGATGATTTTTTTTTAACTGTGTATTTTTCAAGAGGATTTCAGATATGCATCTTGTTTCTTCTGAATATACACAAAAAATTTCATAAATTGATATGAAAGTCACCACCCAATTTTGCCCTTTTTTTTCCAAAAAGAAGAAAAATATTCCCACTTGTGCCAAGGAAAGTGCTCTGATACCAGATGAGAGAAAGATCCCATAATAAATAATGAAAATGAATGATATAACATAAATAATAGAACATAAAGGGAATTTTACTGATTCCATTCCACTTCGAGGGGGAAACCTCCTTTGAGCAGTCTCAATACAAATAACCCGTGGATACCTTCATTGGTATCAACACTTAACTATATACTAAGTCTAATCTAAACAACTATTAATCCCCATGAATGTGAGATAATACAATCATACTCAAGGGATGGATTACAAAGCATATGCATCCAACAACAATATACTTAGAAAAGTAAAGAGAAGGGTTCACATGGGTTCCTTACACATTGGTATAGTCCAACTCCATATCAATAAGATGTTGAATCATAATCGTAACAAGGGCCAAACATTAATATAAAAAAATTATCCTCTTAAACTCCATGTCAATAAAATGTTCAATCACAATATTAACCTTCATGCATCGACAACATTGTCATTGTTGTAGTAGGAATTTACTCTTTGAACATTCATTAAAGTAAATTCCATTGTCAAAGTGTAGAACATATTCTATTGTTAAATATGCCATGACTGCCTCAACAATGATACACAAGTCATCTTCATAAAAAACACAAGGAAACTCCTTCGACATTGATAAAACAACTTATTATAACATTGTTGCATTCAACGATACTTTATCCCGATTTGAATTGAATGAAGTCAAAACAACTCATGTCTGGGAGGAAACTTAAGTCTTCCTCAAATAGATGAAAACAAATTTGAGATGGCATTGTGCATATGTGAAGCTCTGGCTCCTCCTCAAGTCCAGATGGAAGTATCAACATCTCAATATTTTTCAACAACCAAAAGAAAGTTGTCACTTACAAACATAATTCGTTTGATACAATCTCAAATTCAACTTGAGGATGCTTTGGAAGTAGTAGGCAAATTTTATTCTTTACCAAGTGGGAAAAGAAGAAATTTATCTGCAGATAAAAGTTCTAGTGGTTATGAAACCAATGGATATGGGTTAAGAGGATCCATCAAGAACTGTAATATGTCTATGGTCAAAGAGATTATAATATCATTTGTGGGTGCCAACTATTATGACAAACAAAGTATGCATTTATTGCATTTGGTCACACTCTTTTATTCCATAGAAATTGAATCTAAAGGGATTTTTTCCCTACTCTATTCGTTGATGTAAGAATTGTATGGTTTGTTTATACAACTAGCAAGAAATTCAAATTTTGATTTTGTGCATACATATTTGGAGTAGGCTCTACAACTAGCCTAATAGTGTCATCCTTTAGATCCCTATATTTTCAAAGAATCGAGAGTTCTTTTAGGAATTTTTGTATACATAGTCGAGTTGCAATGATCAAAATAGAGTGCATTTTACTTAGTTGTTTGATCCTTGCAAGTGGGAAAGGATCTCATTGTTGAATGACTATTATCCACACAAAGTTGAAAAAAATGAGTATACACTTAACAATGAACAAGTCTAACAACCAAAATTCAACTTGGTTATTGTTGGTTGTTAAGATAAACCATTATAAATACTTGCACATTGAACATGGGAATGAATTCTGACTAATGAACTCAACCTATTGTTGATATTGCAGAGTTTTATGCTCGACAAAGAATCAATGAAAAGACTTATCTATAGAAAGAAAAAATAATCAACATCTACAACAAGAAAAATAATTTAGATTTCAATGTTTGATTTGTATTTGTGTTGAGAGTACAGAAGATTGTATTAATATACTGATATAAATAATTAAAATAGATATGAGCGATGACTTTAAAACCATGAAGGGCATATGAAACCTAAAATGTAGATTGACTAATTTTTTAGCAGTTAATTTGTCACACACTTGAAATGGAAATATCTAAAAAACTAGTCATCCAAATCACATGAAATCTAGCATGAATAAGCATCATACCAAGATTAACAACCTTTGTAAATTTCACATCACTCTATTGCATAGATTTCGAGAAATTGACCACTATAAGATACAACCAGTTTGTATTTATCTTGACATCAGTGCATCCATTTACTCTGATTTTTGGTGTGAATGTGTACTATATTGAAGGAAACAAGCAAACCAAATTTCAGCCCAAATCAATTTATCATTTGGGAGAAAAAATCCATTGTCCCCTACAACCATTTGTCTTTTATCTCAATATCAATGCATCCATTTACTCTGTTTTTTGTGTGGAGATGTACTATTTTGAAGGGAACAAGCATCCATTTAATCTAAAATCAATTTTCCATTTGGTATGAAACTCCATTGTCGCCTACAACCATTTGTCTTTTATCTCAAGAATTGTGCATCCACTTGATCTTTTTTTTTATAGATTTTTTCTTTCTTTGTGAATCCACTGCAATTTTATCCATAGATTTGATCCTTGAAGGTTGACATGACCTTGTTTATCATGTCATACAACCATAGATCACCCTTAAATTGGATCATTTATGAGAATTTCATTTATTTCTAGTAGGTTTTTCCATAAGCAAATTTACTGCACTTTCTACATAGATCTTCAAGCTTCTTTATTTCTGTAATTGCATTGGCATGTAGATAATGCACTATTCTGCATGAATTCCACCACTTATAGACTGAAAAAACCTTTAAAAACATCATGTCATTAATTTGATTCTTGGATATGCATTTAAAGGGCATATTAGTGATATTATTTTAGGGATTCCCCCTATGCTGAAAAAGAACCAACAAAAAGAGAGAGGAACAATTGTGGTGGTGACAATGGGTAGCATTCCTAAGTTATCCTTTTGTATTGAAGGTGTAACACCCCAGTTTTGACCCCAAAGGGGAGGGAAATGTGTGCCCCAGTTCCTCCCCCATGGTATTGAATTGCATATGATGTAAATATTGTTAATAAATCGTGGTGTGCAGCTCAAAGCAAAGGCCCCACCATGGATTTAGTGTTTTATGTTTCGGCAATTAAAATCGATGTCGATGGTTTATGTGCTATCCATGCACAATATGTTTGGGACATCATGTAAAAATGAAAATTAAGAAAAATAGCACAACTAGCTATGCCCCGCAAGGTTAAGGAGATGGGGGCATGATTTCACAAGGGATAGGGGGGATATTCAAACCCTTGAGCCAATGGGGAAAACCCAAATGTCAAGGGAAAACCCATAAAACTGTCAACTACACATTTTTCCTTTTGTGCCTAGACATTTAGAAATTTGTTGGGGAAGTTAATGCATGGGGATGGGAAGAGTATGGGAGTCAAATTCAAATTTGGGAAGCCACCCATTTTTGGAAAACATGTTTTTGACTTCTTGGGCAAGTAAATGCTTGGAAATTCATGCCAAGGCCAGTATTTACGCATGTCTTTCATTCCTCACCCATTTTCATTCATGTTTGGGGCTCTCTCACATAGTTGAAGCTTGTTGAGCTCCCTCTTTCACATTTTTTGTAGTTTTACCATTTTTCTCCACAGTTGGGAAGTCAATTTTGTGTTGTTGTGTGCATGTCTAGCAGGGATTCACATTTTGGTGGTTTTAAGAGGCCATATTGTCTCCCTCATGTAGCTGAGATTGCTGGGCATTTTCCCCTCACGATTTTCATTATGATTCTTCATTTCTCCATGCCCATAATTCATTTTTTGTGTTGCTAAGTGTTGTTTTGGGTTTTTGGAATAGGCCATTTTTCCCATGCAAAGCTCATAAATGTTTTTGAACTTGAATCCATGAACTGGGGGTTTGTAGAGGCCGTTTTTTCCTCAGTGAAGCCATTAAACATTTCCTTGAAGTATTTTCTCACCTGGTTCATTTTTCCCCAATTACCATTTTTTATTTTGGTTCCTATGATGTTTTTGTCCATACCCAGAACTTGTAATTGGCTGTGAAGTTCATCCTGGTGCTGGCTTGGTAGAGTAAGTCCAAGGAACGCATATGTAATATGGTTAACTATGTTTGGGGTTGATTGTTGGCTTGGATGAGTAAGTCCAAGGAACCAATATGTTATTGGCTTGTTGGCTTAGCAGTCTGTGAAACAACTGTGTGTTGGATTGATTGTGGATGTATGGTATTGCTATGTGTGAGCCTGCTATTGTTCCCTTATTCCCTGTGGAAATCATGCCCATGTTGGGGGTGGCAGTGGTGCTGAGGTATTGATGATCCCACTGGCCTATGGTTGGGTGGAACGTTGCAGCGGC
Source organism: Pseudotsuga menziesii (assembly GCA_001517045.1). NCBI lineage: Eukaryota > Viridiplantae > Streptophyta > Pinopsida > Pinales > Pinaceae > Pseudotsuga > Pseudotsuga menziesii. The sequence goes on from LPNX010633210.1 coordinate 60,776, forward strand.
ATAGCTGGATGTGGGACAACTCTTTTTCAAGATTAGTATTCTTGTGTGTTTAATCTCTTCAATGGATTTAATTGATAATTTATCATGAACATGTTAAATGGTTGAACAAGATAAATGTTGCTTGTTTTATGAATTACGAACATGATGGATACTTTGAATAAAATGTATTTTCTTCCACTGTAGATTGCATGCATTATGCTTCGGTGTATGTTTTTATTTTCAATGCAATTTTTTGTTTATGTCTATGGTGCTCATTTCCTCGTTTAAATGGTAGCAGCAGTGTCGTAGTCGCATCCTCTCGGATGGGAGGGGACGTGACAGTGTGGTATCAAATAACTGGCTACAACATTGGGCCTCAATGGGCCGAGATGAGCAGTTGATAGAGGAAAAATCACCCTCTATGGTCAACAGGAAAAGAAGCAGACAAGGAAAAATTTCAAAAAAATTTCTAAGTGTTGGAATGTTTCCTGTGTCGGCTCAGGTTGCCGAGTTGAACCGACACATGTCAGCTAAATTAGTTGAGTCGAGCTGATGAAGATTGTCGCAATGCATATCATCTTGAAAGGTTGAGTTTAGGCGACACATTCCAGCTGGGTTGGCCAATTTTTTCGAACAAGCTTGCAGCGACCGTGTTGGCATGAAAGGATAATACTAGCCAATGAAGAGAAAAACATAATTTTTTCAGAAATTTTTCTTAGTGATGAAAAATGTGCATGTCAGCTCAGTTGGCCATGTTTCGTCGAAACGTCTTGGCTGAAATTCCGGAGTGGCGTCGATGGTTTCGCCGTGAAAGGATGAATGGAGCCGATGAGGAAGAGGAAGAAGAAGATTTTTTTCTAAGTGTTGAAAAAATTGGAAGAATTCAGTGAGGGTTACTGCTACATTGGCTGTGTTTGCTAAGTTTCGCAGACACACATCGGAAGGACTTGACGAGTTTCACCGATGACAAAGAAAAGATAGAAAAAATTCTTGAAATTTTTCTAAGTATGGACATGTGGGCCAAACTTGGGGAGTTTAGCCGATACATGTCGAAAGAAATGGGTGAGTTTTACCGACACATGCTAGGCGAACTCGATAAGTTTCGTCGATACGTGTCAGGTGGAAAAGTGGAATCTTGTCGATACGTGTCAGGTGGAAAAGTGGAGTTTCATCGATGCCAAGAAGGAAAGAAAAATTTTTGAAATTTTTTTAATTGTTGAAAATACCATATCAGAAAGAAAATATGAGTTTTTCCGATACATGTCAAGTGAACTCTATGATTTTTTGCAACATGTCTGAAACGTTTTGTGAGTTTTACCAATCGGAAGAAAAGGGAAAGTTTGTTGATGTGTCGGAAGCAAAAGTAGAGTTTTGCCGACACGTCGGGATCAAAGGCGGATTTTTGTCGATCAGAAGGAAATGAAGAGTTTTTTCGACACATCGGAAGGAAAAGGTGAGTTGAGCAGACATATTGGAAAACTTTGGTGAGTTCGCTGATCAGAGGAAAATGGAAAATTCACCGAAAACAGATAATTTTAACAGGTTTTCACTGGGATTTGAAGGTGCCAAAAAGTTGAAAAATGGCAGTGAGTTTGTGTGCCATATTGGACAAAAGTGAAATATTTACAACAAAAAAATGAGGATGCTTCCCTCGACCCACCCTGTAGTGGCAAGATCCCTTGATCCCATCATCCCCCCCCCTGAGACAATCGTTTTTGTAAAAGAAAAGTATATGTATTGAAAATATGTCAACATATGATTTTTCCAAACGTGGGAAAGTAAATTATAAATTCTTGAGAATCTTATGTAGCTAACAATAGTGTTCCTGAACACATTTTGCAGAGTTACTAAGAGGAAAATAAAAGGATGATCAAGGATATCGAAGAGCAAAACCAATTGACTATAGTCATGCTACAGAGTTTGGCAGACCTCCAAATGCAGATGAACTCTAGGCATCAGTTAACAGATTTAGAAGGGAGTAGGATAAATTCCCACAATGATGTGAAGCTTGACCCAAGGAAGAGAGGTTTCAAACCTTCTCACCTCCTAAATCAGCAAGGTAATACATCACAAGTTGTGACTAATCCAGCTAGAGTGATGAGGGAAAGGTCAAGGAACCCACTCAAGTGTTGGGGATACTAAGGAGACCATATGATTAAGTATTGTCCACATCAGAGTATGAAATTCAAGTCCCTAGCACCCAAGAAGCTGAAATTGTGGGTCAGGAAGAAGGGATAATTCCTAAAATTTGTGCAGTGTTAGAAGACCACCATGCAGGTCATAACTAGAATCAGTGATAGAATATGAGGGTGATATTATTGAAAAGACTGCTTTCGTTTCGATTGACCCTGGATCAACTCATAGCTATATCACCCATGGCCTTGTTTAGATGTGCACTTTGAAGAATTCAAAGTATAGAATATCATGGTTAATCTAACTAGCCACTAGAACCATGAAGAAGGTCAGTGAGGTGGCAAGGAAATGCCCATTGGTAATGGATAAGTTAATCACTTGTGCATATCTGAATGTTCTGCCACTTGGATCCTATGATTTCCTCATCGGAATGGATTGGTTGGAAGCACATGGAACAAGTTTACTTGTTACTACAAGAATTTTGAGTACTTGGATGAAGAAGGAAACCTAAAGGTTGTGAAAGGCATTCCAAAAGTGATTTCTAGTACGTAGAATTCAACAATGCAGCTGAAGAAGTATGTGGAAAATGTTATAGAGTGCATGCAACTCATGTTTTGGAGGAAGCAAGTAATGAAACCCATAGGTTGAAGGACTTTCATGTGTTGTAAGAATTCAGGCATGTTTTTCCTGATAAAGTTCCAGAGCTTCCTCCAAAGAGGGACATATATTTCACAATTGAACTTGTGCAAGGAATAACACCAATTTCCAAGACCTCCTACAGGATGAGCACACCAGAAATGCTAAAGTTGAAGATGAAATTGCAAGAGTTGTTGAGAAAAGTAGTATATCAGGCCAAGTGTGTCCCCGTGGGGAGCATAATTTTGGTTTAAGAAAGAGAAAGATGAAACACTATGGCTATGTATTGATTACAGGAATATGAACAAAGTCATTGTTAAGAACAAGTATCCTTTGCCTAAGATTCATGACCTCTTTGATCAAATGAGAGGAGCAAAGTTATTTTCCAAGATTGACTTGAGGTTGGGTTACCATCAAGTAAGGATCAAGGATGAACATGTTCAAAATACAACCTTCGGAACAAGGTATCAATATTATGAGTTTGCGCTGGTACCATTTGGTTTCACAAATGCACCAGCTACATTCATGTGTCTCATGAATAATGTTTTTAGTAAGTTTCTGGACAAGTTATTTCTTATCTTCCTTGATGGCATTCTTACTTATTCTAAGAATGATGAAGAACATGTGGAACATTTGAGGCTTACCTTGAAATTACTCAGGAAGCATAAGTTGTATGCAAGGTTGAGAAACTATGACTTCATTGAAGATAGAACTCATTATTTGGGTCACAATATCTCAGATAAAGGAATATCTGTAGACCCTAAAATTATTGAGGCCATGCTGAGTTGGCCTGCTCCATGAAAGTTAACAGATGTAAGATCTTTTGTGGGACTTGCAAGATATTATAGGAGGTTCACTAAAGGATATTCTGTAGGTAAGGTTGAACCTATCTATAGGCTGAGGAAGCCTGCATGTGAACTTGTAGTTCCATGAGGAAATGGTCCTTGTCTATATGGGAATACATATGAGGACTTCCTATAGACTACAGATAGAATTACTTGGACAAGGAAGTCTAAGTGGTAATCGGTGAATTGAGGCAAGAATATGCCATGTGCAAAGGCCAAACATTATGAGGGAAAACTCATGACTGAGAACGGATTTTGGAACATCAGATTGCAAGTTTTTCTTTTTATTATGGGATACTATGATCTCCTATGATGGTTGTGAATCATGCTAATAGTGGATATGCTTTTCTTGCATTACTTGCTATCTGAAGTTTCTCGTTGCTAACTATGATTGTTTGGATGATTTAAAATGGTGTCAAGGTGACATGTTTTATGTGGATGTCCAGGTTTTGGGACAACATGCGTAAGTAGGGGATAAGTGCTCCCACTTGCAAAAGCCAAACAATATGAGGATGGCTTCATGGTTGCAAAAATATGATTTTCTGCAGGAAGGATAATTGTGAACTCATATTTTTATTTGACTATTAATGTTATTGATCGTTTGATATTTGGAAAATCATGTATGCATGAAATAGATTTGAAAATCTATGATTAAAATTTTATGATGACATCTGATGTGAATTGCATACTTGTATGTATCGTAGGTGAGATAATGAAAGTACGCCCTTCGAGTACATAACTCCTCGGAAGGATGTGCTCGGTGTACATGGCTCCTTGGAAGGATGTACTTGGATACATAGCTTCTCGGAGGGATGTGTTTGGAATAGGTTTTGAAAATCTATGATTAAAATTTTATGATGACATCTCATATGAACTGCATTCTTGTATGTAACACAAGTGAGATGATGAAAATATGTACTGGGTGTATATGGCTCCTCGGAAGGATGTATTGGGTGTACATAGATTCTCGGAGGGATGTGTTTGGAATAGGTTTGAAAACCTATGGTTGAAATTTTATGATGACATCTGATGTGAACTGCATGCATGTATGTAATGTTGGTGAAATGATGAAAATATGTACTTGGGGTACATGGCTCCTCTGGAAGGATGTACTTGGGTACATAGCTTCTACCCCCTGCCAGCTAGGCACCAGTATGCATCACCAGGGATGCCCAGGGTGTAAAACATTCGGTTAGACTTCTTTTCGCACACATTCAGGTCATAAGGGGACTGTCACGAGAGTGGGGGCTTTGTGAAGAGAATAAACCCTAAGTATTAGGATGGCTGGAAAGGAAGCGCCTAAGCATTGGTACGCACTTGGTAAGCCATAGTTGTCATTAAGAACCCAAGGAGTTGTTAGGCTCTAAAGTGGTGTTGACCAGATATCGGTTGAGAGATGATAACAAATAAGGATTGGATTACTTTACAAATCCTGTTTGATTTTCTATAATTAAACATGTGCATAGTGATTCAACTAATATTTTGAAAATCTTGTTAACAACTGAATCCTGTGAAAATGAATCTGACATGTGAATTAATCTGTTATGGTGCCTAAAAAGGAAGCGCATGAGCATTGGTGAGTAGTAGAAGATGTGATAGGCCCTTAATCTAGAGCTGCCATAGAGCACCCAAGGACGTGTTAGGCTCTGACATGGGGCTGACCAGATCTTGGTTGAGAGATGCTATAGAAATAAGTATTTGGTTTACTTATCAAAATTTTGTTGTTGTTGATTTTCTGTAAATATACATGAGCATATGATGCATCCATGGTTTTGAAAATATTGTTATATGTTGAATCCTATAGGAATGAATATTCCATGTGAGTTAAATTCATTATGGTGTTCAGAAAGGAAGCACCTAAGCTTGGCGAGCACCTAGAGGAGGTCTTGGGCTCAAGAAAAGAGCTGTTAGACATTGGTTGAGAGGTATTTTTAGGTGATCTGAGGCTTGTAGAAACCAGAATACCTTTTAATGAACACCAAGGTGTGGGGTGGGGAAGGGTTGTGAGTGCCATGGTTTTATGAAGACAAGTCAGATACGTGTGGAACCAAAAGAAGATACTTTTTTGCAGATAAGTATTTGGTTCACTTGGCAACTTCTTGTTGATTTTATGTCAATATACATGTGCATGTGATTCATTTATGATTTTGGAAAATATTGTGAATAATAACATGGGAATCGACTCATTGCTTGGGGCTTAAGCATAGGTATTGCTGGTTTCCAAAGATATTGGAAATATTCCAAGCCGAGGAGAAGGATTCTCCAAGGCCCAGAAAAAGATCATGTGGTGTGTACTAATGCATGCAATCAAGGAATTGGAGGAGTTTCTATGCCAGACAAGCATCAAGTGGAACCAAGGAGGAGCTCCATATCATACCAGTGGACAGGTAAAGGTGTAGACAAAGAACCATGGTCTTGATACAACTACATGGGAGCCGAAGGATGCCATGCAATTGGCGCATCCATTTTGTTCAATTTTGCAGAGTACTAAGGGCGGTGTCAGTGTGCATTTTGTTAAATTTTTGTAAAGAATTGAGGACAGTGTCATTGAAGGAAGAGGGGAATGTAACACCCTGGTTTTTACCCCAAGAGGGAGGGTTATGTGTGCCCTAGTTTCGACCACTTGGTATTGAATTGCATATGATGTAAATAGTGATACAAAATCATGGTGTGGAGCTCAAGGAAAAGGGCCCACCATGGATTTAGTGTTTTATGTTTGGACAATTAAAATCGATGTCGATGGTTTATGTGCTATCTGGGAACAATATGTTTGGGACATCATGTAAAAATCAAAATTAATAAAAATACCACAACTAGCTATGCGTTGTAACATTAAAGAGATGGGGGCATGATTTCACAACGGATAGGGAGGGGATATTCAAACCCTTGACCCAATGGGGAAAAGAAAAATGTCAAGAGAAAACCCATAAACCTATCAACTACCCATTTTTCCTTTTGTGCGCAGTCATTTAGAAATTGGTCGGGTAAGTTAATGCATGGGGATGGGAAGAGTATGGGAGTCAAATTCGAATTTGGGAAGCCACCCAATTTTGGAAAATGTGTTTTTGACTTCTTGGGAAAGTAAATGCTTGGAAATGAATTCCCAAGCCATTATTCACCCATGTATTTCATTCCTCACCCATTCTAATTCACGTTTGGGGCTCTCTCATGCAGTTGAAACTTGTTGAGCTCCTCTTTCACATTTTTTGTAGTTTTACCATTTTTCTCCATGGTTGGGAAGTTGTTTTTGTGTTGTTGTGTGCATGTGCAGCAAGGATTCTCGTTTTGGGGGTTTTAAGAGGCCATATTGTCTCCTTGACACAACTGAGTTTGCAAGGAATTTTCCCCTCACTATTTTTTTGTCATTTCTTCATTTCTCCATGCCCAGAATTCATTTTCTGTTTTGTTGAGTGAATGTTCAGTAGAGATCCACATTTTTGGGTTTTTGAAGAGGTCATTTTTGCCCATGCGAATACCATAGACGTTTCTAAACTCGAATCCATGAACTTGGGGTTTGTAGAGGTCCTTTTTTCTCGGTGAATCCATTAAACGTTTCTTGGAACGATTTGCTCACCTGGGTCATTTTTCTCCAATTACCATTTTCGATTTTGGTTCCTAGGATGTTTTTGTCCATACCCAGAACTTGTATTTGGCTGTGAATTCAAATGTGGTGCTGGCTTGGCTGAGTAAGTCCAAGGAAACCATATTTTAGATGGTTGTCTATGTTTGGGTGTGATTCTTGGCTTGGATGAGTAATTCTAAGGAACCAGTATGTTATTGGCTTGTTGCCTTAGCAGTATGTGAAACCCAACTGTGTGTTGGCTTGACGGTGGATGTATGTTCTTGTCATGTGTGAGCCTTCTATTGTTCCATTATTCCTTATGGAAATCATGCCCAGCTTGGGGGTGGCAGTGGTGTTGAGAGATTGATGATCCTTCTCACCTATGGTTGGGTGGAACGTTGCAGTGACATAGCTGGTTGCGAGACAACTCTTTTTCAAGATAAATATTCTTGTGTATTTAATCTCTGCAATGGATTTAATTGATACTTTATCATGAACTTATTGAATGATTGAATAGGATGAATGCTTTTTTTTTATGAATTATGAACATGATGAATTCTTTGAATAAAATGTAATTTCTTCTGATGTAGATTGCATGCATTATGCTTCTGTGTATGTTTTTATTTTCAATTCAATTTTTTGTTTATGTATTTGTGGATCATTTCATTGTTTAAATGATAGCAATAGTGCCAAATTCGCGTCCTCTTGGATGAGAGGGGACGTGACATAAGGTGTTAAAGAAATGTAACTTAATAGGATATTTTATTGTACTTTTATTGTATTCCTCCATCAGAGATATTGTTCCTTCGTTTAGATATTTCCTTGATGTAATTGGTCATGTAAAAGTCATGAGGTAAAACCTCCATTGTAAGTCAGTGAAATGTTGATGTATTTGTAACTTTGGAATGTATTCACTTGTACATGTTATATTGTATTTCATTGTATCCTGATGTTCCTCCTATCAGAAGAATCATTAATATAATAAATTCATGTAAATTCATAGAGGTTAACCCTCCTTTGTAAGTTGGGGCAATAGTCCCCACAGTTGAGGGGCACTAGGGTTATTAGAATCTCCTAGTAAAGTCGGCCCCGGTAAGTAATTGTCAAGTGGAAAACTAGTATAAATAGAGAGTGAGACTCTCTATTTGAAACACACACACACTCAACTATAGTGTATGAGTGAGAGAAGAGGAGCTTGCACAAGTGAGAGAGAGAACAACTGTCGAAGATCATCTTTTTGTTTTTGGGTTTTACTTTTGTTATTAGTGCTCATTCTATCTTTGAGGAAGTCGTACGGTTTTCTCCTTTATGGTTTCCTCAAGAAAAACTCTTTGTGTCTCTTGTGTCTTGTGATTATTACTGTGCATGTTATTCTCTTAGACAAAATCCTAGATCATATTGATTAAATGATAAAAATATAACATGGTATAAGAGCTAACCTGAGAAGAAGACACTGTGCAACTAGTGAAGATAGGGATTCTTTCTTTTTGGGTCTCTCTCCATAGATCATCAGAAAAAGTAGGCTAGGCTAAACCCCCATTGAAGTGCGCATCTTTTTTTTGAAGCAGAATTTGATTCCGAGCATTTTCAGTTTTTGACCTGTCACCACTACGAAAAATTAGGGATTTTCATAGAAGAGGAATTTTTTAGTGAGCCCATCATAGGATTTATCTCCTCCTCAAAATAGAAATTTAGAGACCAAGATCAAAATTTTTGGTTGGGTAAAACTCTGGGAAAGTCAAACCCTAATTTGACCCCGGACCAGAAAACCCTAAAAGACTAAAACTAGTCATTTTGGTGCATTCGCTATATCTCGAGATTGGAGAATGCTCAAGAGACGAAACTTTTATAGGCCAAATATAAATTCCTGGTGTACCCTGTGTAAATTTTCAGCCTCAGAATCTCTATTTTCGAGGAGATATGATTCTCCCTAGATTCATCCCTAAATAGGACACCTAGGGAAATTTGTTATATCTCGGCCTACAAGAAAAAGCTCTCCAAAATGACAAAGTCCAATTAAAAAATGACCAAAATCCATTCTCCCTCCTCATGAAATCCTTTTATTAACTTCATGAGGCCTCTTAAGGTTGAATTTCCCTCCATGTGCTTCCTCCAACTCATCTCAGTGGTTTAGTAACCTCAATGACACTTGTCTTCCTCTTCATGCTCCAACTATTCATCCAATTCGAATGGATGCCTCTAACTCCCAAATTCACCCTCTTGGTGGATATTTTTATCCCTTTCATGTAATATTTTTCATAGGTTATCAATTAGGTATGAATTTTTCATACTTTCATAAAATCTTTCATCATTTGTTGTCATAGCATGCATGGAATCCCCTTCGAAGTTGCACACATTGTCTTCTAGTATCTTCCTATTCCATGTTAGTTACTCTCCTTTAACAATTCAAATTCCTTGGCTCATGATATGTTATTTGACACCACATCACCCTCCAATAATGTTACATTGCCTATGGATTCGAATTTGGATGAAGATCATGCCAAGTGTGTGGGGAATCTAGTCACCCAAAGTCTCCACAAGATTCCAAGTGTCTTAATGAACCCATGCCACCCTATTTTATTAGAATTTATCATTTATGTGACCCATTTAAATGTGAATATGGTAAAATAAATTCCTTTTGGTTCATATAACCACTTTATTACCAAATCTATGTCGCCAACTCAACCTAGCGAACTAGTAGGTTGGTGAAACATTATTTTCAAGTAGTCTTATTTGAATGGGGACATGGAAATTTTCCCCACCCAATATTGTTGTCCTCAAGAAATGGAAAGTTTGGGTGCTGCAAAATTTGTTCATCTTCCCAATTGACGTCCTCACTTGGGACTCCTTCCATTGCACCAAATGCTCTCTTATGGTTCTGCTCCTTAATTTTCTTTAGTTGCAATTGGAATAGTGGGACTCATGTACTACAATTTCGTGTTTCCAAAATTAAAGAGTTGTGTATTTTTCATATCGATATATATTGTGACATCACCAATAAAAACCAAAATATAAATTAATTCCACCCAAACATAATTTGCACAAATAAGCTTTAACTCCATATTTTTCAAACCATTTTATGAACTTTAAACCGCTTACTGATCACTGTATAATTATTCGAAGTTGTACTGAGTTATCAAAATTTGAACTTTAAGTTCTTAAAAAAATTTCAAAGAGGAACAACCATGATTACTATTGCACTACTCTGATTACAATCACCTTCCCAAGTGGTGACTCAATCTCTCATACTGCTTGCTTCACCCAATATCGAAACCAAGCAATATGAGGATCCCATTGCTTGTATCACACCTGTCCAAACATCATGAGTACCGTAAGATAGATCATGAAAGTAAATAAAAAAATCATACAAATGTACATCAAGGAGGTACTTCATCTAAGAATCATGAAATTTCTTGTACATATGAGTAAGTAGATCATCATGTGGCCCATGCACATGTTGCTAGGAAAAATGCACCTCCTGCAGACATGAGTTGTTCCTCTAGTCTGAATGGTTCAAATATAGAACAAATAGTTCACAACAAAATTGGAAGTCTTTACCTAGAATGGGTGGAGATATGGAATGAGTCTCTTTGATGGAAGATTGTAGCTATTTCCTATAATGATATCACTTCACAGATGTACCTGCACGATCACATGAAAACCAGCAAACGAGATAAAAAAGCACTAGAATATGATCCAGTATTCTATGTTAGTGACTAAGGAATCGAACAATAAAATACATGATAATAACACAAGATACTTTATCAGAAAGGAACCTATTTTGCATTAAGGAATGAAGAAGAATTTTACAACCTTTTCCTTAGTGTCAATATGCTCCTTCACAATGCCAATATCTTGTCCCCAAAAGCTCTAATGTGCTCCCTCTATGCTCACCCTACTGATTGGGAAAGAATGTTAATGCAACAGCATAACTTTTCTCTCTCCTCACCCATGGATATGAGCCTACTTTTATAGGCCTTGGGATGATAGGGATGGTTGAGTAAATGGTGGGTGAGGTGGATAGTAGATCCCAAAAGGATGTCTCTTGAGTTCAGGTAGTCCTTAGGTGTACGAATAAGGGTGCCACAAAGCCTTCCTTCGATAAGCTTCATGGAAACCTCTCTTTTTAACTTTTTACCAAGGGCACCACTTCTTGATCACTATGACAAAGCGGTGATAGGGAAAAAATGCACCTTGTACAAGAGGTAAAGGTGGTGGCACCGCCTATTGTCAAAAGAGTAAAGGAATTGCTGAAGAAGGTACCGCTTATTGAATTAAAGGCAGGAGCGGTGTTGGATTTTCATATGAAGGATTGATGCCTAGGAAAGTGTTTCACTTCACAATTAAGAATTCAAGAAAAATACTAGTGGTTGGGACCTCATCACATGATGACGATGAGATTTATGTATAACAAAATGTCCCCCAAACCATGAGGCTAGAGGGATACAATAGGGGAAATATTTGAAATAGAAAGTTATCACTTTGAGCAAGAATCGACTTGATTGGAGATCATCAACCAAGCATCTGCAATACATCAATACATTTTGACACATGATCAAATGTGTCCTCATCATGGCTGTAGACCAGTTCAAGGAAGATCCATGAGAGAGATTAACAAACATGGCTACTAGAATACAACATAGATCCATGTGATAGAGGAATCAAACTTGGGACATAGCTACTAGAAATAATGTATATCTATGTCAAATGAACACAAATTCGAGCACGCCCATGACCATACAAATGTGGATCCGTGTTGGGACTTCATACAATATACTCCATCGCAACTTGGGGAGAAATATATGAGTGCTTTTAACAGATACCCACGGTCTTCATCTCGTATTCCACAAAGTACGATTCTATCCATGTGATTACAATGATATGAAGTCGAACATGTTAGAAACCACTTGATTACTGGTTAATGATATGAACAATTAACAAGTGCAAGGGATATCACCATTGATTTCAATGAATCCCAACATACCCTAGTATAATATACTGAGTGTGAATAGATGATTTGATCTCGAACACTTAGTTAGGTCTATCGATCAAAGGCCAAATCTATGAACCTATGTCAAGTGAAAGAGAATCTGTCATTGAGGCATACAAATCTCAAGGTACTAAACTTGTTTCTAAGACTAATTCATGGATGATGAGCTGATGTTGACAGGAATAGTCCCATTGAAGGAGGGCCATAATGAATCCCATATCGACAACATGAAACTCGGAACAAAGTTCTAGAATGTTGTAGATAATGTAACCATAGGAATGACTCAAAAGGTACTGACATAAAGGATATTTTGACTATAGAGGTAAACTTTCAACTTCCCTTTGAACATCGGGCGGCACGACAATACAATTGGAAGCATTGACTCAACAAGGAGAAACACAATGTGACATTGGACAATGCATTCTTTGGAAGAATCAAAAGAGTGACATGACTCATGAAAGTCGATCGACTCAGCGATAAGCTAAATACCCAATTGATTGTATGAAATGCAGATAAGTGCCATGTTCAAAGGTGACAACAAACTGCCATTTTATTTTCAAAATGAATTAATTCCCTTCCTTTAATTTCCCCATGATGTTTAATGAGTGCCTCTTTTTCATTTTTAAGAGTTCAAAGAGGGTAACAAACACTTGTTGTAGCTCATCCAAAGACAAGTCCATTCCCATATGTTTTATGAACTTGAGAAAGGAGGGGTTCATTCCAAAAGAGGGTCTCTCAATGTTTAGTTTAACGAGTGCAATGAAATTTAACTTGGTATTGTTCATGTTTAGAGAGTATGTGAAGATGAAAAATGACTCGAAAGGGTCCTTTTTCGTAAATAGTCAATATGAACTGAAAAATAGATAAACTACCATAAAAAATATGACTCTTCAAATACTTTTATGTGCGTGAAGAAGAAAAGTGCAATCGACAATATTTTCACGTTTAGGGAGTCCAAAAAAAGTTTAAAGAAGACACCAATAGGTTTCTTTTGCGCGATGAACAAGTTTTATGAGCCTGAAAAGAATCGATAAAATACTGGAAACTTTGATACCAGGTTTTGGGAGTGTGATCAAAGTGTTGAAATGAATGCTCAAGGACCTTTTCCAGTTTTTAGAAGTACGAAAAATTCAAAAAATAATCTTCCCCATAGCCAATAATGTTTATTTTCGTCCCTGCAAGACATTTTTTTAAAAGGTTATTAGTCTGCGAAAATATTTAAAATGACTTTACAAACTATTTAAAAGGGTATTTTTGATAAAAATGATTTAAAGACATTAAAATATTATGAAAACCCTAAAAATATGCTATAAAAGCTAAATAAAATAGTAAAAATAAAAACATTTACCATTTTACCAAGTCTTGGAGCGTTTTGGGAGAATTGAGGTGTAGATTTCAATCAAAGATTGTGAAGCCATTGTCTGACCGTTTTTCGCATCATAAGATGCACGTAATAGCTAGAAACCTTCCCTTCCTTTTTATGGTTTTAATTTTTTATTTTTGTTGGGGATTAGAGCCTTAAGAGCAACCCTAAAAAATGGATGGCGGGCACCACTTTTGGCCTTTACAGGAACAGAAGTTCCCGATAAGAACCGCGTTTTTTTAGTTTTGCTCATTCGGTGGCACCGCTCTGTCCTAAAGGGACAGGAATGGTGCCATCCATGAGGTCCAACAAACACATGCCTTAGTCAAATTAGAATTTTTCAATCATTTTTAATGGTGAATATGCTTCTAAATGACTCATTAATGGTTTTTGATAGGTCATTTGGTAAAAAATGCTGATTTTCAAGGAGAGACAACAAGATGATGACGATGCTCATGCCACAAGAAATGTGTGTTGCATAGCTTCCTTGAGAGGTTGTGGCCTCTTAAAATTCTTTTGTGCTTCTATGATGGTTTCACATGCACGTCTACTGGAGTACATCCTACGGATGTGGAATCCAGAACAACATTATTTTGAGGTGGGACCTCATATTATGACTTCGGAGGTGGATGATATCTATTACCTGACAGGGCTATCTAGATGAGGAGCACCTATTTCTATGACTGGTTCCTGAGGTGGGGACGTGACTACATAGGAGCTTATTGATCGCCATTATTTCCCATTTACAAAAATGCCAAGTAAGAATATCTCAATCAAGGTTGTGAGGGATCTACTGCTTTGGACTATTCTATTTAGTATGCATAGGGTGGCTAGGAGACAAGGGCCCCACCAAGCATCTTGGGCACATCTGTTGTATTCCCTGGAGGCCATGGCAGCCATGGTATATAACTGGATTGAGGAACTATTAACTTTGTTCAAGGATTAAGTGATGAAATATCGGCAAGGAGAGCTAAAACAGTTCAAGTATGGGACCATCTAAGCATTCTTCTTCTTTGAGAGGGTACCCCTCATGAGGCCCTAGGTAGTATTTACCGAGCTCAAAGCTAGAGACCCCCACATGTTGCGATGGGTAGATATCATGGCCCACATAGGAGGTGGTGGGGCCAAGGTAAAGTTTGAGGTCCTCTTGTTCCACTGGCTGAGTGATCAGATCCTCATGATTGAGGAATATGAATATGCAGGGACTGACTTCCAAGGAGACCTCCATCTGCAACTACCACCTAGCGCTCAGTGGGATGACACAGTAAGAATAAATACATAAGATGTTGATTATATTTTTCATGTTTTATATTTTTTATGGATGATAACAATACCTGAATTTTACATGCATATGTTGGTGATGCATGGCCCGAGGGATCCTCCCCAATGAACAGGCAAGCAGGAGCTCACTTTGTCCATAAAGGCGATGATGAGCTCACGGATCTAGAGGAGAATCTGGATCGTCTGACTCTGGATATCTTGGATGCTACTATAGGTGACCTCCCTAGGAGGTTTCAGAGACATATCGTGGCAGTATTAGGCTGCTTCAGTCACTTGCTACAATTAGTAGTAAGGGCCATTATATTCTACCATGAGCACCATTAGAGTGGTCTACATGATGTATCCTTGAAAGCTTAGCTAGCTTCAAGATTTTTGTATCATTTTGTATGCCTAAAAGCCACAGTGCTTCAGATGAGGTCTCGTGACCATATTGTTTTCTAAAAAACACTTTTTATACATATATATGTATGTATATACATACATATATATATACAGACTCAGTTCCGGTGTTTACATGTGCTTCAAGATGAATTATATTTACATGAGTTTTACATGTTTTCTATTTTTTATTTTACATTATTATTGACCATGTAAATTTTTACAAGCTATGAATGGGAAATATGCATGTCCAGAATGAAATTTTCCAATGACTCAACAATCATATTATCAGACCTAGGGATATGCCTATAAGTGATGAAATCGAATGACCTTTCCAATAAACGCACTCTCCTAAAGAAATGGAGAAGTGTAGGGTTCCTGATAGTGTAAACATGATTTAGGTGACAAAACATTAATTGAGAGTCCATAAACACTACCAAATCATGAATGTCTCGAGATGCAACCTCGGTGAGTAAATCTATCATTTCCTGATACTCAGCGATGTTGTTTGTAGCTGGACCAATACAAAACACCCATGAACTAACTAAATCCTAAGCTAGGGAATCGAACACCCAAGCCGTTGAAGCAAGTTTCAAGGTATGACCACATGCACCATCAATGAAACCGTAGAAATCCATCCAATCTGCATAATTAAAACATGGTATAAATAGTATGGACATCAACTCAAAACCATATTGAAAATGACAAAACACACTGAAAGCCAAATATACATATATACAAGGTACCATACATAAATGTCTTAAGCATAGTACCTCTTCAGGTACAACCCATTGTGAGATAGAGTCTACAAGAACAATCAATAATATCAACCTCATAAGGAAAGAAAAATCCAACAGGGGAGATAGAGTCTACAGGAAAAAAATCAGTATCACAGGTGTTTAAAAATCTAGAAGAAAAATAAAACTCATCAGGATCACTAACTTGTTGTTCAAAGGGATATTCCAAAGACTCAACAAGACCAACATAAGAAGATCAATCAATGGAAATATTAGGCTTACTAAGCAAATCAGTTCTAGACTCAGTCACAACTGAAACGACATCCATAAGAAGGTAAGACTGTATCAAAGACTCTAGGAAGACTTCATCAGAAGGAAGTAGACGATCCTGGATAGGACACATGTCT
This sequence comes from Pseudotsuga menziesii, assembly GCA_001517045.1. Lineage (NCBI taxonomy): Eukaryota > Viridiplantae > Streptophyta > Pinopsida > Pinales > Pinaceae > Pseudotsuga > Pseudotsuga menziesii. The sequence continues at coordinate 77,087 of LPNX010633210.1, forward strand.
AGACATTCAAATGGATCAACAGTGTGGAGAGAGGGCTCCATAGTCCGTATGGGTGGATCACCTAGTCAATTGTCGGGAACGAGTCCCAAGAAGGTAGGGATGAACACAGAGGCTTCTTCTCTGTAGAAGTTGAACACGAGGGGTATGAGGCCACATAGCTCACCCATGTTGGGGTAGTGTCTACCGAGACACTGGGAATCAATAAAGGAAAGACTTGGCCTCTAGTTGGTTTAGTAGAGGTATCAAGAAAATACAACTGATCGATAGTGACAATGTCTTTGTTATGATTAAAGTACATCACACAAAAGAATGTTGACACCACACCTTGCATGGCATAAACATAATCATGCCCAAAGAGCATATTGAATTCCAAGGGATCCTCTATCACCATGAAATCAACTAGGACAATCTTCTAACCCAAATTAACATATTTTTGAGCAAGATATCCCAAGGCTACACTAGTTCTTCTATCAAAATCCAGTAATTGACTAGAAGTGGACATACGGATGGGAGATCCCATGCCTCTCGAAGCATGTGCTGACAAAATACTAACTGAGGATCCTTCATCAACAATATAAGGAACAATCATTAAATGTCGAAATTTGGCCTTTATCTAGAAATGTGCATCATAAGGAAGGCGCAAATCAGCTAGGCTATCCCAATCAAAGGAAGCAATCCTAGAGCTTGGTGGGGGTTCATCCGAAGCATGGTCAGTGGTACCTTGTCTAGAACATTCTAAACTGGCAGTGAAAAAACTATGACTAGCATATGATTCACTCTTGACAGGAAGAGTGGGATTGATCGAATATGGCATCGACACAATCGCTTGATGGAAATCACTCTCTAAAGGGAGAGTGGGATTGACAAAAGATTGCATCAGTTCAATCACTTAGTAAAGGTCTGTCTCTAAAGGGAGAGTAGGATCGACCAACTATGACATTTGTTCAACCGTTTGATCAACAGAACATTGAATAGGTTGTTGATAAACTTGATATTATTCAGATAGAAGATGTCCTTGGAACCATACTCTTTGAACCTCTTCGATGGACGAGAACTGATGGGTAAGGTGGTCTCCCTCACAAATACTACAAGGAAACTTTGACTTACGCTTCGAATGGTTGGTTTTCTCAATTGTGTCAACATGACTTGCATTTGTTGATTGCTTTCCCCCAACATGACCTCTAGAGGAGAGGTGGTTAGGTCCAACATGACTAGCAAAGGTTGGTTGTGTGCCCCCAGCATGACTTCCAGAGGCTGGGTGAAAATATCTAACATGACTTACAGAGGTTGGATGTGTACCACCGACATGACCTCCAAAGGGTAGGAGGAAGGATGCAACATGACCTGTAGAGATTGGATTCTNGGGGGAAAATATCTAACATGACTTACAGAGGTTGGATGTGTACCACCGACATGACCTCCAAAGGGTAGGAGGAAGGATGCAACATGACCTGTAGAGATTGGATTCTAGGTTCCAACATGAGCTGCAAAAGTTGGAGGGGTGTCCCCATCATGAACTGTAGAGGCTGAGTGAATGTTTCCAACATGACTTGCTGAGGTTGGATGGATTCCACCAGCAGGACCTACAAAGGCTCGGTGGCTGGGATCAACATGACTTGTAGAGGTTGAAAGCGTGACCCCATCATGACTTGTAGAGGCTGGGGGATTAGATCCAACATGACTTGTAGAGGATATATGGGTGCCCCCATCATGGTTTAGTAGAAAGCATGACAATATTGCACTTATCACAATAGAAACTGAATACATTGTAGCATGTTCATCCTATAGCGAAGCAGTACAGATTCGTAAGATGTTGATAGGATTATTTGATGCAAAAATAGATGTGACCAATATCCATTGTGATAATCATAAATGTATTAAGATGATAGAAAACTTGTTGTTTCATGATAAGTCGAAACATATCAAAATTAGATATCATTACATACGAGATATGGTACAGATGGGAGTTGTAAAGCTCAAGTATGTTCCTGCAGAAGAACAAGTTGTAGATGTCTTGACTACTTGCCACTATCTCATGTAAAGTTTGAATACTTTCAAGACAATATTGGCATAGTCCGAAAGGACCTCCCTCAAAAGAGGGAGTGAAGAATATCGTGTTAGTATTTATAATCCTCCCTTGACCATACTGTCTAGTAGATAATTTTAGCCTAACTTAGGAGTTTTATTTAATTATTGGGTCCACTAGTAACATTGGGTCCACTTGGCCTATTGGGGAAACAATTACCAGCTACTAGATTGTGGGTAACAATGCTAGAGGCTAACTACTACTGACTATACTTTCATGCATTAGTTTAGGTGCCTCCTAGACAAATCCTTACATTTTAGGATCCACTAGGAGTCCCGACACCTCCTTCAGTCAGTTGGAGTTGGAACTAGTTAATCTTAGTTATTTTCCAGTTACATTTAGTTAGATGACAATTAGTCCAGTTAGCACCAATTATTCATGGCTGCATGTGGATAAGGCACCTTTCCTCACCTACCACTTTAGTTAGACTGAGTTAATTGTTTATTACTGATTGTGTGACTTTATTAAACATCTAGAGTAAACCATTTGACTTTCAATATTGATTGAGACACCATTAGTTATCTAGTCAGCTAGATACAGTCACATCCAGTTGGTAGATTCGAATTCCTGCCTAATGAATTCAAATTCTTCCTTATGTAACACTATTGTAACATCGTATTAATCAATGACAATCATACTATAATTACCTGATCTATACTCATCTGTTTCCTATGTGGTTTGATTTTTTCTGTGTGCATCTTCATTCCTCATTTACTGCATCAATAATATTGGACTCATTGTTTGATGATCTAAATGGCACAACAATTTTAACATGGTATCAGAGAAATTTCAAGAAATATTCATGTCTATCTACTCTCTATTGAACACCAAAAGTAGCTGGGTTTCCATAGAAGTACCGCAAAGGGTGCCTTGATTCCTTTGAATTTATTCAGACTCGTGGTGTGGGTGTGACGGACCCTGAGAAAGTGTTCATCTCTAGAGGGAAGGCATGATACTCACATGGTTCAATTTTTTTAGTGTTTTGCAGTGAAATTATACAAGTGCTACGTAGCTTGCATGAATATTTATGTTTTTCTAGCAGGATAATTATGGATTCTCTACATTCTATTCCTCAGATTCTAACACCCTTAAATTATATCGATTGGAGGTAAGATATCTAGGTTTCCTTGTGCAAAAGGGGATACTTTAGGATAATACTCGGAAGGGAGGTTGAGCCCCATCATCTAGTTGAGAGAAACAAGTTTTGAACGTCTTAGATGAATATTTCGGTTATCTATGCACTCATATATCTAGAGATATCATCTTTCACCTTAAAAGTTTGAGGACTCCCAGAGAATCCTGGGAGAATCTTGAAGACTTGTTTGGAAAACAAGATGAGCTTCGAGGACACGTCCTGGAGATTGAGTTGGTAACCTTACATCCCAGCAATTTCGAAACAATACAACATTTATGTACTAAATTCAAGTCACTTGCACTTCAATGCATACAGTGCAGAATAAAAAGAAAGGATGGAAAAAATATTCTGTCCATTCTCAGCAAATTCGTCTCAAAGTATTCTGTATTTGTTTCAATATTCCATTCCAAAAGGGATTCCTTTCCAGGTTGGAAAATTCCTTCACTTAATTCCTTTTTCGAGTCCTTAATCAAGGATTAAGAGAAGTTGATCTAGATGGGAGTCATCAAGAAATCCAAAGATCAATCTCTCCTAGTGACAGACACTACTAGAAAGCGAAAGGGAAATCAAAGAAGAAGGATCCTAAAGTCACCGACTTGAAGGCTAAACAAAATCAGAAAACTTCTGAAGGAGGTTCGGGCTCTAAGAAAAATAGTTTTGATAAGAAAATATGTCCCTACTGTGATAATGGTTTCCATCTTGAAGACTACTATATGAAGAAGTAGATATTGATTGAGACACCATTAGTTAGCTAGTCAGTCAGATACAGTCACATCCAGTTGGTAGATTCGAATTCCTCCCTAATGAATTCAAATTCTTCCTTATGTAACACTATTGTAACACCAGCTTAATTAATGACAATGATACTATAATAATCTGAGCTATACTCATTTGTTTCTTGGGTGGTTTGGTTTGTTCAGTGTGTATCTTCATTCCTCTTTTACTACATCAATAATATTGGACTCGTTGCTTGATGATCTAAATGGCACAACAATTTTAACATATGGTAGAAGGATTTTCTGTTGTAGTGGTGTGGTATCCTAGTCTAGGGTAGGGTATTCCCAACTAGAATTGTTGGCTCAAAAGTGTTAGTAATTCAGATAAGGCATGTTGACCCTATGGGAATTAGTATGTCTGGCTATGCTTATTTGGCAAGATTAGCAAGCTAGAAAAGTATTTTTTTGTCCCTAGGGAGATTCATCTGTTTGACTAGGATTCTCGACCCAAAAGGGTTAGTAAGTCAGAAAACATTCCCAGATGGATCTACCAAAGAACACACCGAGGTCCTGCTCCAATATGGTGAGTGGCCAAGATGTGGTTTCAGTATTCCTATACCGATGAGGCAGGTTCAGTATTTTCATAATGATGTTGTTGTGGTAGGTCCAATATTTGCATACTGATGTTCAGTTTTTTCATACCGATGTTGATGTGGTAGGTTGATTATTTTCATACTGATGTTGATGTGGTAGGTTCATTATTTTTATATTGATGTTGTTGTGGCAGGTTTAGTATTTTCATACAGATGTTCAGTATTTTCATATTGATGTTGTTGTGGGAGGTTCAGTATTTTCATATTGATGTTGATGTGGAAGTTTTAGTATTTTCATACTGATGTTGTTGTGGCAGGTTCAATATTTTCATGCCGATGTAGCATTTTCATTCTAATGTTCTTGTGGAAGGTTCAGTATTTTCATATTGATGTTGTTGTGATAAGACAATTTCAGTATTTCTATATTGATGATGATGATGGTGTTTCAACATTTTTATGTTGATGATGATGTTGTGGTTCAAGTATTTCTATAATGATGATGATGTTGTTGTTCGAGTATTTCTATACTGATGATGATGATGTTGTTTCAACAATTGTATGTTGATGATGATGATGTTCCATAATCTCTATGCTGATTATGTACATGATGATCTAGCATTTATTAATAATGTTTATCTAGCACTAACATGCTAATGATTTTGTTGTTGTTTCAATATTTACATACTGATGTTGCATATGATGATCCAATACTTAGATAGTGATGTTGCAGATGATGATCCAATCTTTACATATTGATGATGATGATGATGATGATGATGTTTATTTATTCACATAATTATGTTGTAGATCATGATCTAGTGTTCACACACAGATGTTGCAGATGATGATGATGATGTTTCAGTATTCCCATACTAATGTTGAAGAAGAAGATTCAGTATTCACATACTGATATTACAGAAGAAGACTCAGTATTCACATACTGATGATGATGTAGTTACATATTGATGATGAAGATGCATGATGGTGTTCCAAAGATTTGTATGACATATAGAGACTCACCAGTCAGACGTATAGTTGTGGTAGTGTTTTTTTCCTATGTAGAATACTTTCCTCGTTAAGAGGGAGTGTTAAAACATTGAAAATTCGGAAGATATTCTAGTTGTACTAATTGTATTCCTCTTTTATGAGGTCTGACTCATGTAATTGGTCATGTAAGATTCATTGAAAGAATCAATGTAAACTTCCGAATGTAAGTCAGATCAATAGTACCCATGTGTCATTGTAATAATTATTAATTTGGTGTCTCACTTAACAAGTCATCCCTCTTAGTTAGACAAGTAATCCCTATTAGGTTTTAGGTCAAGTCAAGAGTCAAATATAAATAGGGAAGCTCCCCCTTCATTTGTACTCATTTCACTCAAGCAAGTTTGCAAGAGAGAGAAGAACAAGTGCACCAAAAAGAAAGAGAATAATTTGTATTAGGGTTTTACATTGTTTTGGTTGAGTTGTACACTAAGGAAGTTTTGCTCAGTTTTCTCCCCCACGAGGGTTTCCTAGGATAAATCTTTGTTTTCTCTTGTGTGACTGTACTTGTTGTTCTTTCATTCATCCAACCATTGTAAATTGTCTTAGAATATCATCTAAGAAATAAAGAAAACTTAACACTTGGTTATCCCAAGATCCGCATAAAAGTCGCTGGAAAGTAGCAAAGTGAATTCTCATGTATATTCAATACAAATCCAAGTTCAACATACAATACACCACTTGCTCTTCTCAAGTAGAAGGTTTCACTGAATTTGATTGGGTTGTTTTAGTCGATGATTGGAAGTCAACATTAGGCTTTGTTTACCTCCCTCATGTAGTTTTTATCTTCTCAAATCAACAACTATTTAGTTTTGTCTCTTTTTGGAATGTGTGTTGGCTTTGCAGTCTAATCCTACATGTTCTTTTAAACATATTTAGTTGTTTAAGAATGGTAGTGTTCAAAGGACATTATAATGGAGGGATATTTTTTAACCATCCTTATCATTATGTCAAATGAGAATCTAAATGTAAAAGAATGGCTTGTGTGTAAATGATTTCTTTTTCTTTGTGTCTAGGTGTTTGGATGAAAAACGTTATCAATGTCATATCTAATCGATGTTAGTGCAGAAGAAATATAATAAGATAGGATGGAATGCACTGAAATTAAATCCATACAAAAGGGAAAGTATTTATTGTCTTATTGAAATCGATCTCCCTCCCATTTATAGAATTTTTTTACCATTTGTACGTATTTTTCAGCAAGTCTCTTTTCTCTTTAATAAAATTAAGGGTTAAATTCTATCTACATGCATATTCACTTCATCAAGGATCCATTGTTCGCCAAGAAGGATTGGCTGTGAGAACATGTTTTTATGCAATTGTGAATGTCTTCTTTGAGAAATAGGCATTTAGATATGCTTCCATACATATGGATTATATTATAATCTCAAATCAAATAAGGTGCTGAACTAATCACCCTTTGTGCATTTTATATTAGATTTTATCTTTCATATACATTGAAGATTTGGTTGAGACTTTTTAAAACTGTTCATCAGAAGAGCATTTTATGTTTGATTTTCTCTTTCATGTGCATTGAAGAGTTGGTTGAGACTTTTAAATTGTACATGAGAAGATGAATCAGATGGAGAACAACGTCTGTAGATATCTCTTTCGTCGATCTAATTCTTAGCTAGATCTTGATAAGATGGGATGTAAATATGTTAATATACATCATATTAAACATTACTCATTAGCCACAAATTCCATAACTGTTATGTGCAAGGTTGGAATTTCACTTCATCTCTTCCTTTTAGACTAAATTTTGTTGAAGTTTTGAACTTTTATTTATCTGTTCACATAAAATTATGTTAAAAAAGTTACTCTTCAACCATGAATCTAGAGCTTCTCCATGTTGTACAGTTGTTGCACTTGGATTAATCTTGTTGTTCCATTCAATCAAATCCAAAATCTCAAATAATATCTAAATGTCCATCGACATAATAAATGTTTGATATTTATATTGATGTATTATATGTGTGTGTGTGTGTGTGTTTATAAACAAAACTATGTCATACTTTTTATGAAATCGTATTTTTCTTGCTTCAATTATTAATATTATTCACATTCATATTAATAAATCAATGTTAATTAATACAAATTGAATTTATTTAATGGCTACTTATGATAGGATGATAATGGTGTATTGAGTGATGAATAACTTAATCTAGCATGTGTAAATGAGTGAAGCTGCCAAAAGTAAGGTGGGTGAGGAGTTGGGTAGTGCTTGGAAAGACCACAATGCGGATATCTAATTCACCACAAAATTGACTTGATTGCGTCAAGGATCGAGCTCCATTTCTACAATCTGGGGATGCTGAACGTGGAGACCGGAGGCTCCGTGCCATAGTGGGGAGCACAAGCAAGATGGAAATGATACGTCAAAGCCGGGTTTGAGTTTCAGATAATGGCTCTCTGCAAAGTTAGTTTCCATTTTATAATCTTTTTATTTACAAAAAAAAATTTGAATGTATTTAAAGATTGATTAAATTTAATAATTATTTAGGTTAAAAACAAAAACATTAATTATGTTTTTTTGATGTGAGAAAATATGAAGGGGCCTCACAATAATTGGTACCTACAATTTATGAGAAAAATCAATTCGTACTACTAGTGAATATAAAGAGTGGTATCGTAGACTTTAATATTTGAAAAACTATCTACCATAAGTGGTTCATAAAAAGACTTTATGTGCAAATTATTCTTGTCAATATTTTTATGTTTTTTAAATTATTTATTACAAAGTTTCTTATACATTTAAAATAAAATGAATATTTTCAAATTTAAAATTTTATTTAAATTTGGATTCATTTTAAGTCACATCAATGTTCATCGATGAGTGTCAATAAAAAAATACACTTTGCTAAATAAATTAGAACTTGGTGGCTGACATGACACTATTTTAAATTAGTCATACCAAATATATATAATAAAAATTTAAAAACAAATAAAATCTAAACATAGAAAATTAAATCAACCGAAAAGATGCACCACTAATAATGTGTCTCTCTTATTTATAAATATATGTTATAAAAAATCCAACCATAGTTCAAATCAAACAAAAAGATGCACCACTAATGATGTCTGTCTCTCCTTATTTGTGATAAAAATTAAGTCGAAAAAAATCCTCGAAAACCTGGAGAATTAAATCAAACAGAAAAGTGCACACTAATGGCTCTTCCCTATTTATTTCATTTACGGTGGTGTTGTGGTGTTGGTCCCCTTTGGGACTCTCTTATTTTGCATTCGATCATGCTTTCAATACCACATCGATGATAATCACCATCCTGAAATGATAAAGACGAATTAAAAATGAATCTTTGGAATCTATATGAACAAGAATTCAGAATACAAACTAATTGAAGAAAAACCTATGGCGGACTTTGTTCATGCAAATTCGAGTATGTTTCACCAACTTGATTTCTTCTTTCATATTAATGTACTTTTCCTACTGCTATTTGGCATCCTCTAGACCCTACATCCAATAAAGTGGAACACCTTACTATCCGCAGGAGGTGAAATATTCCAGGCAACAAATCTGTTATGATGTCTGATTGATTCTTGGCCCAAGATCATTTGGAGAGAGCATAGAGAGCTAGATTCGAAGATTTTGGGGATGACAAGCTGGTTTCATGGAGATGCATGTCAACACTAAGGCTTGGTTGTAAACTTCTTCATATTTATAATGCAAGTTGATTTCTGTCCCACATATGTTGTTGTTCTTATGATTTCACATATATGTTGCTAGATTCCTTAGTCACTAGCATAGATTAGTAGATCATGTTTTAGTTGCTTTCATTCATTTCTTGTTGAGATTTTTTGCAGGTACACAGGTGAACTGTCAAAGCCTTGTATTCCAGATATCTAAAGCATCTAGGGAGAGTCTTCAACTTCTGTCCTCTATTTGTTCTGGATTTGAACCATTCAGACTAGTGGAACACCTTGCTATCTACAGGAGGTGAAATATTCCAGCCAACAACTAGCAAAGGTTGGTTGTGTTTCCCCAGCATGACTTCCAGAGGCTGGGTGAAAATATCTAACATGACTTGCAGAGGTTGGATGTGTATCCCCCACATGACCTCCAAAGGCTAGGAGGAAGGATGCAACATGACCTATAGAGATTGGATTTTGGGTTCCAACATGACCTGCAGAAGTTGGAGGGGTGTCCCCATCATGAAGTGTAAAGGCTGAGTGACTGGATCCAACATGACTTGCAGAGGTTAGATGGATTCCACCAGCATGACCTGTTGAGGCTCGGTGGCTGGGATCAACATGACTTGTAGAGGTTGAAAGCATGACCCCATCATGACTTGCAGAGGCTAGGGGATTATATCCAACATGACCAGTAGAGGATATATGGGTGCCCCCATCCTGGTTTAGTAGAAAGCATGCCAGTATTGCACTTATCACAACAGAAACTAAATACATTGCAGCATGTTCATTTTGTAGCGAAGCAGTATAGATTCGTAAGATGTTGATAGGATTATTTGATGCAGAAGTAGATGTGACTGATATCCATTGCGATAATCATAGTTGTATTAAGATGATATAAAACTCGTTGTTTCATGATAAGTCAAAACATATCAAAATTAGATAACATTACATATGCGATACGATACAGAAGGGAGTTGTAAAGCTCAAGTATGTTCCCGCAGAAGAACAAGTTGTAGATATCTTGACTACTTGCCACTATCTCATGTAATGTTTGAATACTTTCAAGAAAATATTGGCGTAGTCTGAAAGGACCTCCCTCAAAAGAGGGAGTGAAGAATATGGTGCTAGTATTTATAATCCTCCCTTGACCATATTGTCTATTATATTATTTTAGCCTAAATTAGGAGTTTTATTTAATTATTGGGTCCACTTGTCCTATTGGGGCAACAAGTACCAACTACTAGATTGTGGGTAACAATGCTAGAGGCTAACTACCACTGACTACACTTGCATGCATCAGTTTAGGAGCTTCCTAGAAAAATCCCTACATTTTATGATCCACTGGGAGTCCCGACACCTCCTTCAGTCAGTTGGAGTTGGAACTAGTTAAGCTTAGTTATTTTCCAGTTACATTCAGTTAGATCACAATCAGTCCAGTTAGCACCAATTATTCATGGCTGCATGTGGACAAGGCACCTTTCCTCACCTACCACTTTAGTTAGACTAAGTTAATTGTTTATTACTGATTGTGTGACTTGATTAAACATCTGGAGAAAACCATTTGACTTTCAATATTGATTGAGACACCATTACTTAGCTTGTCATCTAGATACAGTCACATCTAGTTGGTAGATTCAAATTCCTCCCCAGTGAATTCAAATTCTTCCTTATGTAACACTTTTGTAACACCTTATTAATCAATGACAATGATACTACAATTATCCTATCTATACTCATATGTTTCCTGTGTGGTTTGATTTTTTCGGTGTGTATCTTCATTCCTCTTTTACTACATCAATAATATTGGACTCATTGTTTGATGATCTAAATGGCACAACAATTTTAACATGGTAGCAAAGAAATTTCAAGAAAGATTCATGTCTGTTTACTCTCCATTAAACACCAGAAGTAGCTGGGTTTCCACAGAAGTCTTGCAAAGAGTTCCTTGCTTCCTCTGAATTTATTCATAGTCGTGGTGCGGGTGTGACGGACCCCGAGAAAGTGTTCATGTCTAGAGGGAAGGCATGATACTCACATGTTTCAAATTTTTTAGTGTTTTGCAGTGAAATTATACAAGTGCTGCGTAGCTTGCGTGAATATTTGTGTTTTTCCAGCAGGATAATTATGGATTCTCTACATTCTACTCCTCATATTCTAACACCCTTCAATTATATCAATTGGAGGGAAGATATTCAGGTTTCCTTGTGCAACAGGGGATACTTTAGGATAATACTCAGAAGGGAGTTTGAGCCCCATCATCCAGTTGAGAGAAACAAGTTCTGAACGGCTTAGATGAATATTTCGGTTATCTATGCACTCATATATCTGGAGATCTCCTCTTTCACCTTAAAAGTTTGAGGACTCCCAGAGAATCCTTGGAGAATCTTGAAGGCTTGTTTGGAAAACAAGATGAGCTTCGGGGACACATCCTGGAGATTGTGTTGGTAGCCTTACATCCCAGCAATTTCGAAACAATAGAGAATTTATTTACTAAATTCAAGTCGCTTGCACTTCAATGCATATAGCACGGAATAGAAACAAAGGATGCAAAAAATATTCTCTCCATTCTCAGCAAAGTCGTCCCAAAGTATTCTGTATTTGTTTCAATATTCCATTCCAAAAGGATTCCTTTCCAGGTTGGAAAATTCCTTCACTTAATTCCTTTTTCGAGTCCTTAATCAAGGAGTAAGATAAGTTGATTCGGATGGGAGTCATCAATACCTCCAAAGATCAAGCTCTCCTAGTGATAGACTCTACTAAAGTGTAAGCGAAAGGGAAATCAAAGAAGAAGGATCCTAAAGCCACTGATTTGAAGCCTAAACAGAGTCAAAAACTTCTAAAGGAGGTTTGGGCTCCAAGAAAAATAGTTTTGATAAGAAAATATGTCCCTACTGTGATAATGGTTTCCATCTTGAAGACCATTCTATGAAGAAGCAAATTAACCAACTGTCAGCTCTCCTCAAGCATAATAACATTGCTCTCCCATAAAGAGCAAAGAAGCTTGATGAAGAACCACTGGCAGAAGATGATGAAAGGTGTCATGCTTTGAAAGCTATCCTTACTCAGTCAACAACATACATAATTGATTTTGGAGCATCCAACTACATCATTTCCTCCAAATAATCCTTCTCTACCATCACATTATCAAAAGGGCCTAATATTCACATGGGATATGATTCCCAAATTCCAGCAGAAGGAAGAGGTTAAGTCAGAGTGAAGAATGGAGAGTTCAAGAATGTCTTTTATGTTCCCTCCCTTGCATCTAAATTGTTGTATGTTTATCATATCACTCATATAGGCTCTCCCAAGAGAGTTACATTCGATTCAGATACAATTAATATTACAGAAAAATCGAATGTACAGCTCATAGTGAAAGGTATTGCAAATCACTCTACTAAAGCTTATGAGTTATCACATTTTTTACATGTTTCTCTTCCTACAGCTTTATTGTATCATGCTAACAAAACCAGCAAGATTTGGCATGAGATATTTGGCCATCTCAATTTCAAATATCTCCAGCAACTCCACAATGATAAAATGGTTGAAGGTTTTCTTTCCATCCAAAATTTCGATGGAGTATGTGCTGGTTTCTTGGTAGGTAAGAATCCAGAGAAGAGGTATAATGTTGGGAAGGAACATAGAGCTACCTCTATACTTGATTTGATACATAGTGATGTAGCTGGACCTATGCCCACAAACCCCATTAATGGTTGTTGGTACTTCATCACCTTTATTGATGATTGTTCTAGGTACGGTTGGATGTACTTTATGAAACACAAATCATAAGTTTTTGATATTTTTAAATTTTTTAAAGCTATGGTTGAGAATAGTTTCAGTAAGAAAATCAAGTCTATAAGATTTGATAAAGGAGGAGAGTACATAAAAGGATATTTCCATAATTTCTAATAATTAGAGGTGATTCGAATGGAATACTCAGTTCCATACACACCATAGTTGAATGGTGTGGCTGAGAGGAATAACATACCACTGAAAGAGATGACAACATGCCTTCTCCATCCCAAACATCTCTCTCCTTCTCTTTGGGCTGAAGATGTAAACTATGCTTTGTATTTACAGAATAGAGTGCCTCATAAACCAATTGTTGGGGCCACTCCATTTGAAGCACTACATGTGTATAATCCCAATATCTCTTATCTGAGATTTTTTGGTTCCAAAGCTTGGTCTAGAATACCACTTGACAAGAGGAAAGCCTTCCAAGCCAAAAGTAGAGAATGCATTCTGTTGGGATAAGTAGAAGATGAAAAAACATACAAATTGATGGAGGTTGCAACTAGGAGATGCTTCAATGAAAGGAGTGTTCAATTTGAAGAAGATGAGTTGTATGACATACCACCATCAGCAGCACAAGAAGGTATAAACATTTCTCGACCATTTTTTGATGATGATGATTTGCTACAGGTTTCATATTCATATGAAGAAGATGAAATCCATCATGATCGTATTATTGAGACTGAATCTCATGATATTCTAGAACCAAATCGAGTATCCATTCCAAACCAAAATCCTAAGCCCATATGGGCTCAAAAGCTCCTAGATGCAGCTGAAAATGGTGCTGGAAATGTAGAAGACAGGAGCGGAACTAGGTCCCAGTATTAGAATGAACATGTTGCACTATCTCTCATAGATTCTCTCCATACAGAGTGGTGCAACAAAATTCCAGGTCGGTGCTACTTGATGATGGTGGGTAATCAGCTACATGGCCCATAGAAGAAGAAACTTGATCATTCCCTACCTTCACCATCCAAAAGAAATTCACAGAGTCATCAATTCAAAGTCAACATCAGGCTTTGTTTACCTCCCTCATGTAGTTTTTATCATCTCAAATCAACAGCTATTAGTTTTGTCTCTTTTTGGAATGTGTGTTGGCTTTGCAGTCTAATCCTACATGTTCTTTAAACATCTTTAGTTGTTTAAGAATTGTAGTGTTCAAAGGACATTATAATGGAGGGATATTTTAAACCATCCTTATCATTATGTCAAATGGGAATCCAAATGTAAAAGAATGGCTTGTGTGTAAATAACTTCTTTTTCTTTGTGTCTAGGTGTTTGGATGAAAAACCTTATCAATGTCATATCTAATCGATGTTAGTGCACATGAAATATAATATGATAATATGGAATGCAATGAAATTAAATCCATATAAAAGAGAAAGTATTTATTGTCTTATTGAAATCGATCTTCCTCCCATTTGTAGATATTTTTTACCATTTGTAGGTATTTTTCAGCAAGTCTCTTTTCTCTTTAATAAAATTAAGGGTTAAATTCTATCTACATGCATATTCACTTCATCAAGGATCCATTGTTGGCCAAGAAGGATTGGTTGTGAGAACATGTTTTTATGCAATTGTGAATGTCTTCTTTGAGAAATAGGCATTTCGATATGCTTCCATACATATCGATTATAATATAAGCTCAAATCAAATAAGGTGCTGAACTAATCACCCTTTGTTCATTTTATGTTAGATTTTCTCTTTCATATACATTGAAGATTTGGTTGATACTTTTTAAAATTGTTCATGAGAAGAGAATTTTATGTTTGATTTTCTCTTTCATGTGCATTGAAGAGTTGGTTGAGACTTTTTAAATTGTACATGAGAAGACAACTTACATGGAGAACAACGTCCGTAGATATCTCTTTCCTCGATCTAATTCTTAGCTGGATCTTGATAAGATGGGATGTAAATATGTTAATATACATCATATTACACATTACTCGTTAGTCAGAAATTCCATAACTGTTATGTGCAAGGTTGGAATTTCACTTCATCTCTTCCTTTTGGACTAAATTTTGTTGAAGTTTTGAACTTTTATTTATCTGTTCACATAAAGTTTTGTTAAAAAAGTTACTCTTCAACCATGAATCTAGACCTTCTCCATGTTGTACAGCTGTTGCACTTGGATTAATCTTGTTGATCCGTTCAACCAAATCCAAAATCTCAAATAATATCTAAATGTCCATCGACATAATACATGTTTGATATTAATATTGATGTATTATATATGTGTGTGTGTGTTTGTAAACAAAACTATGTCATACTTTTTTTGAAATCATATTTTTCTTGCTTAAATTATTAATATTATTCACATACATATTGATAAATTAATGTTACTTAATACAAATTAAATTTATTTAATGGCTACTTATGATAGGATGATAATGGTGTATCAGGTGATGAAGAAATTAATCTAGCATGTGTCCATGAGTGAAGCTATCAAAAGTAAGGGGGTGAGGAGTCAAGTGATGCTTGGAAGGACCACAATGCGGATATCAAGCTAATGCACCACAAAAAATTGACTTGATTGCGTCAAGGCTAGAGCTCCACTTCTACAATCCAGGGATGATGAATGTGGAGACCTGAGGCTCCGGTGCCATAGTGGGGAACACAAGCAAGATAATCGCTCTCTGCAAAGTTATTTTCCATTTTATAATCTTTTTATTTACAACAAAAATTGAATGTATTTAAAGATTGATTAAATTTAATAATTATTTAGGTTAAAAACAATAACTTTAATATATGTTTTTTTGATGTTTGAAAATATGAAGGAGCCTCACAATCATTGGTACCTACAATTTATGACAAAAGTCAATTTGTACTACTAGTGAATATAAGTAGTGGTAGGGTAGACTTTAATCTTTGAAAAACTATCTACCATAAGTGGTTCATAAAAATACTTTATGTGCAAATCATTCTTGTCAATATTTTCATGTTTTTAAAATTACTTATTACAAAGTTTCTTCTACATTTTAAATTAAGTGGGAAAAATCCTCGAAAACTTGGAGAACTAAATCAAACAGAAAAGTGCACACTAATGACTTAACTATTTAGACTAAGTGGTTAAGGATCCTTTTCTCACATTTTCATACCGATGTTGATGTGGCAGGTTCATTATTTTCATACTGATGTTGATGTGGTAGGTTCATTATTTTATATTGATGTTGTTGTGGCACGTTTAGTATTTTCATACATATGTTTAGTATTTTCATATTGATGTTGTTGTGGCAGGTTCAGTATTTTCATATTGATGTTGATGTCGAAGGTTCAGTATTTTCATACTGATGTTGTTGTGGCAGGTTCAATATTTTCATACCGATGTTCTTGTGGAAGGTTCAGTATTTTCATATTGATGTTGTTGTGGTAAGACAATTTCAGTATTTCTATACTAATGATGATGATGTTGTTTCAACATTTTTATGTTGATGATGATGTTGTTGTTCAATTATTTCTATAATGATGATGATGATGATGTTCCAGTATTTCTATACTGATGATGATGATGTCGTTTAAACAATTGTATGTTGATGATGATGATGTTCCATAATCTCTATGTTGATTATGTAGATGATGATCTAGCATTTATTAATGATCTTTCTCTAGCGTTAACATGCTAATGATTTTGTTTTTGTTTCAATATTTACATACTGATGTTGCATATGATGATCCAATACTTACATACTGATGTTGCAGATGATGATCCAATATTTACATATTGATGATGATGATGATGATGATGATGATGTTTCTTTATTCACATACTTATGTTGTAGATCATGATCTAGTGTTCACACACGGATGTTGCAGATGATGATGATGATGTTTTAGTATTCCCATAGTAATGTTGAAGAAGAAGATTCAGTATTCACATACTGATGTTACAGAAGAATATTTAGTATTCACATACTGATGATGATGTAGTTACAGATTGATGATGAAGATGCATGATGGTGTTCCAAAGATTTGTATGACATATAGAGACTCACCAGTCAGATGTATAGTTGTGGTAGTGTTTTTTTCCTATGTAGAATTTACTTTCCTCGTAAAGAGGGAGTGTAAAAACATTGAAAATTCGGAAGATATTCTAGTTGTACTAATTGTATTCCTCTTTGAGGAGCTCTATCTCATGTAATTGGTCATGTAAGAGTCATTGAAAGAATCAATGTAAACCTCCGAATGTAAGTCAGATCAACAGTACCCATGTGTCATTGTAATAATTATTAATTTGGTGTCTTACTTAACAAGTCATCGCTCTTAGTTAGACAAGTCATCCATATTAGGTTTTAGGTCAAGTCAAGAGTCAAATATAAATAGGTAAGCTCCCCCTTCATTTGTACTCATTTCACTCAAGCAAGTTTGCAAGAGAGAGAAGAACAAGTGCACCAAAAAGAAAGAGAATAATTTGTCTTGGGGTTTTACATTGTTTTGGTTGAGTTCTATACTAAGGAATTTTTGCTCAGTTTTCTCCCCCACGAGGGTTTCCGAGGATAAATCTTTTTTTTCTCTTGTGTGACTGTACTTGTTGTTCTTTCATTCATCCAACAATTGTAAATTGTCTTAGAATATCATATAAGAAATAAAGAAAACTTTACACTTGGTTATCCCAAGATCCGCATAAAAGTCGCTGGAAAGTAGAAAAGTGAATTCTCATGTATATTCAACACAAATCCAAGTTTGACATACAATACACCACTTGCTCTTCTCAACTAGAACGTTTCACTGAATTTGATTGGGTTGGTTTAGTTGATGATTGGAAGTCGACATTAGGCTTTGTTTACCTCCCTCATGTAGTTTTTATCATCTCAAATCAACAACTATTTAGTTTTGTCTCTTTTTGGAATGTGTGTTGGCTTTGCAGTCTAATCCTACATGTTCTTGTAAACATCTTTAGTTGTTTAAGAATGGTAATGTTCAAAGGACATTATAATGGAGTGATATTTTAAACCATCCTTATCATTATGTCAAATGGGAATCCAAACGTAAAAGAATGGCTTGTGTGTAAATGACTTATTTTTCTTTGTGTCTAGGTGTTTGGATGAAAAACCTTATCAATGTCATATCTAATCGAAATATAATATGATAGGATGGAATGCAATGAAATTAAATCCATACCGAAGAGAAAGTATTTATTGTCTTATTGAAATCGATCTTCCTCCCATTTGTAGATATCTTTTACCATTTGTAGGTATTTTTCAGCAAGTCTTTTTTCTCTTTAATAGAATTAAGGGTTAAATTCTATCTACATGCATATTCACTTCATCAAGGATCCATTGTTGGCCAAGAAGGATTGGTTCCGAGAACATATTTTTATGCAATTGTGAATGTCTTCTTTGAGAAATAGGCATTTCGATATGCTTCCATACATATGGGTTATATTATAAGCTCAAATCAAATAAGGTGCTGAACTAATCACCCTTTGTGCATTTTATGTTAGATTTTCTCTTTCATATACATTGAAGATTTGGTTGAGACTTTTTAAAATTGTTCATTAGAAGAGCATTTTATGTTTGATTTTCTCTTTCATGTGCATTGAAGAGTTGGTTGAGACTTTTAAATTGTACATGAGAATATGAATCAGATGGAGAACATCGTCTCTAGATATCTCTTTCGTCGATGTAATTCTTAGCTGGATCTTGATAAGATGGGATGTAAATATGTTAATATACATCAGATTAAACATTACTCGTTAGCCACAAATTCCATAACTGTTATGTGCAAGGTTGGAATTTCACTTCATCTCTTCCTTTTAAACTAAATTTTGTTGAAGTTTTGAACTTTTATTTATCTGTTCACATAAAGTTTTGTTAAAAAAGTTACTCTTCAACCATGAATCTAGACCTTCATGTTGTACAGTTGTTGCACTTGGATTAATCTTGTTGATCCGTTCAATCAAATCCAAAATGTCAAATAATATGTAGAGGTCCATCGACATAATAAATGTTTGATATTAATATTGATGTATTATATGTGTGTGTGTTTATAAACAAAACTATGTCATACTTTTTATGAAATCGTATTTTTCTTGCTTCAATTATTAATATTATTCACATGCATATTAATAAATCAATGTTACTTAATACAAATTGAATTTATTTAATGGCTACTTATGATAGGATGATAATGGTGTATTAAGTGATGAAGAACTTAATCTAGCATGTGTCCATGAGTGAAGCTGCGAAAAGTAAGGGGGGTGAGGAGTTGGGTAGTGCTTGGAAAGACCACAATGCGGATATCTAATTCACCACAAAATTGACTTGATTGCGTCAAGGCTCGAGCTCCATTTCTACAATCTGGGGATGCTGAATGTAGAGACCACAAGCTCCGTGCCATAGTGGGGAGCACAAGCAAGATGGAAATGATCCGTCAAAGGCAAAGTTAT
Source organism: Pseudotsuga menziesii (assembly GCA_001517045.1). Classification (NCBI taxonomy): domain Eukaryota; kingdom Viridiplantae; phylum Streptophyta; class Pinopsida; order Pinales; family Pinaceae; genus Pseudotsuga; species Pseudotsuga menziesii. The sequence goes on from LPNX010633210.1 coordinate 96,486, forward strand.
TTTCCATTTTATAATCTTTTTATTTACGAAAAAAAATTGAATGTATTTAGGTTAAAAACAAAAACATTAATATATGTTTTTTTGATGTGAGAAAATATGAAGGAGCCTCACAATCATTGGTACCTACAATTTATGAGAAAAGTCAATTTGTACTACTAGTGAATATAAGGAGTGGTACTCCAGTGGTAGGGTAAACTTTAATTTTTGAAAAGTGTTTCATAAAAGTACTTTATGTGCAAATCATTCTTGTCAATATTTTCATGTTTTTAAAATTATTTATTACAAAGTTTCTTCTACATTTTAAAATAAAAGCAATATTTTCAAAAATCTAATTTTATTTTAAATTAGATTCATTTTAAATCAAATCAATGTTCATCCATGAGTGTCAATAAAAAAAATACACTTTGCCAAATAACTTAGAACTTTGTGATTGACATGACGCCATTTTAAATTAGTCATACCCAATATATATAATAAAAGTTTAAAAACAAATAAAATCTAAACATAGAAAATTAAATCAACCAAAAAGATGCACCACTAATAATGTGTCTCTCTTATTTATAAATATATGTTATAAAAAATCCAACCATAGTTCAAATCAAACAAAAAGATGCACCACTAATGATGTCTGTCTCTCCTTATCTGTGATAAAAATTAAGTGGGAAAAAATCCTCGAAAACCTGGAGAATTAAATCAAACAGAAAAGTGCACACTAATGGCTCTTCCCTATTTATTTCATTTACGGTGGTGGTGCTGTGCTGGTCCCCTTGGGGACTCTCTCATTTTGCGTTCTATCACGCTTTCAGTACCATGTCGATGATAATCGCCATCTTGAAATGAGAAAGACGAATTAAAAACGAATCTTCAGAATATATATGAACAAGAATTCAGAATACAGCTAATTGAAGAAAAACCTGCGGCGGACTTTGTTCATGCAAATTCGAGTATGTTTCACCAACCTGATTTCTTCTTTCATGGTAATGTACTTTTCCTGCTGCTATTTGGCTTCCAATAAATTGTAGATTGATATATCAAATAAAAACATTACAGATATTGACTTTGTATGTATATATCAAACAAAAACATCACAGGTATTGAGAACGCAATATAAAAAGGGCTTAAAAAATATAATGTAGAAATTGTTGATTGCATCCAGAAATGTGAGATGCATTTATATATTTTAACATGCTCAGTATAAGCACAAATTGTGGCAAAGTGTAACATCCATAATTTTCATTATATCTAGTTTAGCTTCTAACGAATACTTTCAACGTTTAATTACTCCCTCAATTTATTGTAATTGAAATCCAAAGTTATAACTAAATTTACACTAATATACTTAAGGAGTTAACCTTCACATCAATAGAATTGACTAAGAAAGTTACGTCTCAATTTATTGTAATTGAAATCCAAAGTTATAACTAAATTTACACTAATATACTAAGGAGTTAGGAGTTGTTTGACTAGCTGAAGATTTTGGTTTTCCAGCTGATTCAGATGAATTTAACTCACAAAATTTTGTAATTTTTGTTGTTTGTTGAGATATTTTAAGTGCAAGTTACACCAAAAACTAGTGAAAATTTTTGCAGGTTTTCTAGCAATATTTTTGCTGGTTTTCTAGCAATATTTTTGCAGGTTTTAAAAATTCAGTGAAAATTCATGACAGAAACTAGAAACTAGAAACTAGAAACTAGTAAAAACAAAAAAAATGTTCCCCTAATTAGATAACTCTAAATACGAATCGTATTTCCAATAGTGATGAAGAACAGTACTAGTAGAAACGGTCATAGAGCTCTGAGAACGGCCAGGGTGCATGGCTATCTGAAAGAAGGCAACGCTAACAAGCAAGGCCAATGTGAGAATTGCAACGCATCTCCAGTTCGCCATGATATCTACACTTATTTTCAAATTCTCGTGATGAGCAACGGTTAGAAAGCCAAGGGAGTGAGTGAGTTGAAATAGAAAAATAGCAATGTATTATGGATGTCCTTGTCAAATTTGCTCTTCTGAAAAGATTCAAGGCCATCTTACATGTCATCCATGGGTCACTTGTATTATCTATCCTAACTTTTTATTACATGATCGTCTATCACACCCAAAGGTTTTCAAATCTGAAGTCAACTTATATAGGCGGTGATGTAGATTTACGTTTTCAAATCTTATAAAACTTTTCCATCACGATACATGAGCGTCTATCACACTCAAAGGTTTTCAAATCTGAAGTCAACTTATGTGTATAGACGCTGATGTAGATTTATGTTTTCAAATCTTATAAAATAATCAGACGGTCAATTTACCGTCTAAAGGTCCCTGTAATTTACCGTCTAAATTTACGTGCAAAGGCCTTGTTAAGGCTTCTGTGGTGATGTAGCGAGAAAATCTCAAAATAATCAGACGGTCAATTTACCGTCTAAAGGTCCCTGTAAGAGTATGTCGTGATGTAGCCAGAAAATCTTAAAATAATCAGACGATCAATTTAGTGCAAATTCGTTGTAACTGCACCACGAGATATTTAAAATAATCAGACTATCAATTTACGTTCAAAGCCCATGTTACGATATTAATCCAACGCCTAGACGGTAAGACCTCGTGCACCTTTACTATAGCTTTGCAGTGACAACCTCTTACGAGGTGGGTCACTATCAATCCCGAAGTACCACTCTTTAGTATAAGGATGCCTAACCGCGTCTTTCTCTAGAGCTATTCTCAGGGCGGGACACTACAAGGTGGGCAGTTTATCTAGGGCGGATGCCTCCCAAATAGTAACGGAGGTGTGAGAAGGTAGGCGCTTTCTATAAGCAAGCATAATGGTAGTTGCCTGCCTGACTGTGAGACTTATTGGTCGAACAGAGACTAAAGTCGGCCATAGTGATCCGGGAGTCTCGTGTGGAAGGGCTCTCGCTCAACGGATCAAAGGTACGCCGGGGATAACAAGCTGACGACTCCCAAGAGCTCTTATCGTCGTTTGGCACCTCGTGTTAATATCTTACAATTTTGGGGTTGATAATTATTTATGTTTTTTAATTTATGGTTGAGCATGACATAAGTAATATCTTAGAATTTTGGGTGGATAATTATTTATGTTTTTTAATTTATGGTTGAGCATGACACAAGTATATTGTTAGATTAAATATATGGCAGTTTTTTTTATCAATGAGGAACATGTAGTCTTGTACACAACTTAGATCACCCATTCCAAGTATTTGTAGCAGTAAACTTGAGTGGGGGCCAGCCTCACCCTTAGTTTGAATGTAAGAAGGATCTATCCACTTTCAAGTAGAACTTTCAGTGTGAATGCACAAGGCATTAAAGGACAAGGAGGTCAACGAGAGGCCCCACAACTAGCTCACAAACTCAACCCCTCACCATGAGATTTGAATATATGGCACTTGTTGTAAATAAATATAAAGGAGAGAGTAGCACTCACCTCTTCACCACACTAAAAAGAAATAATCATCACCACCCTCAAAGCAAATAAATAGAGAGTCTCCGCAAATTTATATTAGCCACAAACTTGATCTCATGCTCAGCTCCTGTTATGCTTAAATGTATCAGTTTTTGTTTTACTTTTTGCTTTTTTCATATAAGTTTTTTGTTTTTGTCTTTGTTTTGTTTATTAAATAGTATATGTTTTATATTTATATTAATTAGTTTAATGTTTATTTAATACCATAAATGGATAACTATAATGACTAGTTTAATGTTTATTCTTTTTTTAACTAGCAGATCAACAAGTAAAGTGGCTAGTGAACACCAATAGGTGTAGCTAGCCACTTAGTTTTGTAGAGATGGGTGGTTGTTAAACAAATATTAAACATTAAACGAATTACCAGATAGTTATAAATATCTATTTAAGGTATACTAGCACACCCACATAGTTTGTGGCTAGATCAAGTCCATAGGCATCAAATGGTTCAGACATAGTAATGGAATGGAAGACATTTCCAAAATATTATTTGATTCCTCATATTCTTCTTGTTAAGTGGGTTCAACTATGAGTTATCCATGTCTAGGTACATGTTATCACCGACATTCTTTGAGTTATCGAGTTATCAACTATCACTTATTTTTTATATTCTTTTTCTTTTTATCTCACATTCTTCTAATTATGTGCCATGAATTGTTGGTTATCCATTCATGAGCTATGAGTTATCCATGCATTGCTACGAGTTATCCATTCATTCATCGACTACCTACCAATTATTTTTTATATTCCTTTTTTTTATAATTGTTTATTTCAAATTTTGAATGGGTGCCATAGAATCAATCTCGACAGTACACTTGTCTCATCCTCATCCGTAGATAAAAAAAACATAGGCCTTAGTCCACCTTAAGTCTCAAATATACGTAAACATAAATATTAAACTAAGACAAATACTATTTAATAAACAAAAATAACAAAAATCAAAAACCTATAAGAAGTACCAAACTTTAGTGAAATAAAAATTTATAAATAATTCCATAGTGAATTCTTAACTCAAACTAATTACTAAATACTTATAGCTATAATATAAACATTAAAGTAATTAATATAAACATAAAAAAATACTACTTAATAATCAAAAACTATTATTATTAGTCATTTCTTTAACCACTGAAGCTTATTTAAATATTAATCAAGATGCATTTAACCATAACAAGATACAACGACCATGGAATGAATCTCCATTCTACACTTGTTACACTCAGTTATTCTTGTTGATCCACTCAAGGAAGTACAAAATCTTGTTGATCTTCTCTAGGTGGTCATCCTGAGAAGGAGGGTCAACAAGCGGTTGCTGGATGTCGGCGTACTCATCTACTGGATCCTAAGCATCTTCACAAATTTTAGGTGTGGGCGGAGAATCCACATCGAAGAGATAGAGATTTTGCTCAACACATCGATGTCCCTGGGTGAATTTTTCATCACAATTATAAGAAAGACCATTTTCTCTATGTGTCCACATCTCAGCTTTAGACAAATGCTTGATTGGAGTGGTTCTAGGAGATGGAGTGATTGGAGGTATTGGGGAAACCATATTTCTGAATGGAACAAAAGTGGTTGCGAGTGCTATTGAGCTATGATCTTGTCATCCACCAATATAGACAACCCTAAGGATTCCATCATTATGCTGGGGAAGAACATTTTCACCTTAGATTGGATTGCATCCTTCAGACCACTCATAAAGCAATTCCTCTATAATGCATCAAACAATCCTTTTGTGTGATTGGCCAATTTCTCAAATTCTGTCTGATGCTCTCTCACGGTGTCATTTTGGGGAACTTTAGTGAGTTCTCCTTTGAATTCTTGAAAAGCACTAGCTCCAAATCCTTGCAAAAGGAGTTGGCAAAAATATGTCAAGTTGGCTCTTCATGATCCTTGATGTACCAACGAAACCATTAAAGGGCTTCATTTCCAAATGAAAGGTTGCAAGTGGGACTTTGCTGACATCAAAAGTGTTATATAGACTGAAATATTGTTCTTCCCTATATACCATCAGTCATATCATCACCATTGAAGCAAGAGAAATCAAGCTTCGGACCACAAAAATTTCTAGAAAAGGAGAACCCAGTATCTGTAGAAGGCTCTGGATGTCATTTATTATTCATGGTTGAATGCTAAAGATGGAAGCTAAGATTTTTTTTATCCATATCTTTGAGTTTGGTATGGAGGTAGACAAGTTCGTCTTCCATTTGTTTGTTTTCTCCTGCACGGGTGATAACTAGGTGTTTTTTTTGGGGGGTGGAATTGATCTGTGACAGCTTTGGACAAATGAAATCTTTTATTTATCAGTTGGAAATAGATATGGAACCCAGGTATGTTCAACTTACTAAAGGTTCAGGGGAGTCACTCAACCACCAATGTTGTCTCATGACTTGCGTATTAGGGAAGTACCACTCACTCCACGGCTCAGGTAAAACTAATATTCACTTTGCCACAAACGATACCTCTTGGTTTATCTTACGGGTGGGAACTAGCCGATTAGGTAGGGGCCATTTCCCTTTTCTTTGGAAGGTCCTCTCAATGGCCAGTCACTTTAGGGTTCATGTGGTACTCCTCACAATGAGTTTAGGGTTATTCCTAGGTACTTCTAACAATTAAGCAGATAGGGGTTATTCCCTAAACCGAACTTGCACTTGAAATGAACAATATGGATGCAAATAAGAAAAAAATACTGCAATAATCATATCACTGAAAAGCCATTGCGAAGAGAAAAACAAACGGAAGAAATTCCACCCAATGAGCCCAAAAAACTCATAAATAGAGATAGGGTTTTGAGACAAAAATGTTAAAATGATCATAAGCTGATCAATATTGCTCAGAATATCTATTATAACCTGTTTCTTGAATTGGAACAACCACTTCGCATCTACGTTTGCAATCAGAACATAAATATGAGCACCTCGTCCAAAGATCTTCGCTCTACAATTTTAGTGACTATCACCAAGATTTTGAACAGTACTTAATTTTAATCAGTGATATTTCCACTTTCTGAACTTCAAGTGAGATTTTTTTTTTTTAACTATGTATTTTTTCAAGAGGATTTCAGATATGCATCTTGTTTCTTCTGAATCTACACAAAAACTTTCATAAATTGATATGAAAGTCACTGCCCAATTTTGCCCTTTTTTTTCCAAAAAGAAGAAAAATATTCCCACTTGTGCCAAGGAAAGTGCTCTGATACCAGATGAGAGAAAGATCACATAATAAATAATGAAAATGAATGATATAACATAAATAATAGAACATAAAGGGAATTTTATTGATTCCATGCCACTTTGAGGGGGAAACCTGCTTTGAGCAATCTCAATACAAATAACCCGTGGATACCTTCATTGGTATCAACACTTAATTATATACTAAGTCTAATCTAAACAACTATTAATCCCCATGAATGTGAGATAATACAATCATACTCAAGGGATGGATTACAAAGCATATGCGTCCAACAACAATATACTTAGCAAATTAAAGAGAAGGGTTCACATGGGTTTGTAACACATTGGTATAGTCCAACTCCATATCAATAAGATGTTGAATCATAATCGTAACAAGGGCCAAACATTAATATAAAAAAATTGTCGTCTTAAACTCCATGTCAATAAGATGTTCAATCACAATATTAACCTTCATGCATCAACAACATTGTCATTGTTGTAGTAGGAATTTACTCTTTGAACATTCATTAAAGTAAATTCCATTGTCAAAGTGTAGAACATATTCTATTGTTAAATATGCCATGACTGCCTCAACAATGATACACAAGTCATCTTCATAAAAAACACAAGGAAACTCCTTCGACATTGATAAAACACCTTATTATAACATTGTTGCATTCAACGATACTTTATCCCGATTTGAATTGAATGAAGTCAAAACAACTCATGTCTGGGAGGAAACTTAAGTCTTTCTCAAATAGATGAAAACAAATTTGAGATGGCATTGTGCATATGTGAAGCTCTGGCTCCTCCTCAAGTCCAGTTGGAAGTATCAACATCTCAATATTTTTCAACAACCAAAAGAAAGTTGTCGTTTCCAAACATAATTCATTTGATACAATCTCAACTTCAACTTGAGGATTCTTTGGAAGTAGTAGGCAAAGTTTATTCTTTACCAAGTGGGAAAAGAAGTAATTTATCTATAGATAAAAGTTCTAGTGGTTATGAAACCAATGGATATTGGATAAGGGGATCCATCAAGAACTATAATATGTCTATGGTCTAAGAGATTATAATATCATTTGTGGGTGCCAACTATTATGACAAACAAAGTATGCATTTATTGCATTTGGTCACACTCTTTTATTCCATAAAAAATGAATCTAAAGTGATTTTTTCCCTACTCTATTCATCGATGTAATAATTGTATGGTTTGTTTATACAACTAACAAGAAATTCAAAATTTGATTTTGTGCATACATATTTGGAGTAGGCTCTACAACTGGCCTAATACTGTCATCCGTTAGATCCCTATATTTTCAAAGACTCAAGAGTTCTTTTAGGAATTTTTGTATTCATAGTCGAGTTGCAATGATAAAAATATAGTGCATTTTACTGAGTTGTTTGATCCCTGCAAGTGGGAAAGGATCTCATTGTTGAATGACTATTATCTACACAAAGTTGAAAAAAATGAGTATAAACTTAACAATGAACAAGTCTAACAACCAAAATTCAACTTGGTTATTGTTGGTTGTTAAGATAAACCATTATAAATACTTGCACATTGAACATGGGAATGATTTCTGACTGATGAACTCAACCTATTGTTGATATTGCAGAGTTTTATGCTCGACAGAGAATCAATGAGAAGACTTATCTATAGGAAGAGGAAAAATCACTCTCTATGGTCCGCAGGAAAAGAAACAGACAGAGAAAAATTTCAAAAAAATTTCTAAGTGTTGGAATGTTTCCTATGTCGGCTGAGGTTGCCAAGTTGAACCAACACATGTCAGCGAAATTAGATGAGTCGAGCTGATGAATATCGTCGCAATGCATATCATCTTGAAAGGTTGAGTTGAGACGACACATTTCAGCTGGGTTGGCCGATTTTTTCCAACAAGCTTACAGCGACCGTGTTGGCATGAAAGGATAATACTAGCCAATGAAGAGAAAGACATAATTTTTCTTAGTGATGAAAAATGTGCATGTCAGCTCAGTTGGCCAAGTTTCATCGATACGTCTTGGTTGAACTTCCGGAGTGGCACCGATGGTGTCGGCATGAAAGGTTGAATGGAGCCGATGAGGAAGAGGAAGAAAAAGATTTTTTTTGGAAAAAATTTCTAAGTGTTGAAAAAATTGGAAGAATTAGGTGAGGGTTACTGATACGTTGGCTGTGTTCGCTGAGTTTTGCCAACACATGTCAGAAGGACTTGACAAGTTTCACCGATGATAGAGAAAAGATAGAAAAAATTCTCGAAATTTTTCTAAGTATGGACATGTGGGCCAAACTTGGGGAGTTTAGCCGATACATGTCGAAAGAAATGGGTGAGTTTTACCAACACATGCCAAGAAAACTCGATAAGTTTTGTCGATACATGTCGAGTGGAAAAGTGGAATCTCATTGATATGTGTCGGGTGGAAAAGTGGAGTTTCATCGATGCCAAGAAGGAAAGAAAAATTTTCGAAATTTTTTTAATTGTCGATAATCCCATATCGGCAAGAAAATATGAGTTTTTCTGATACATGTCGAGTGAACTCTATGAGTTTTGGCGACATGTCCGAAACATTTTGTGAGTTTTACCAATCAGAAGAAAAGGGCCAGTTTGTCGATCTGTCGGAAGCAAAAGTAGTGTTTTTCTAACACGTCGGGAGCAAAGGCGGAGTTTTGTCGATCGGAAGGAAATGAAGAGTTTTGTCAACACATTGGAAGGAAAAGGTGAGTTGATCAGACATATTGGAAAACTTTGTTGAGTTCACTGATCGGAGGAAAATGGAAAATTCACCGAAAACAGAGAATTTTTACAAGTTTTCAATGGGATTTGAAGGTGCCAAAAAGTTGAAAAATGGTAGTGAGTTTGTGTGCCATATTGGACGAAAATGAAATATTTACAAAAAAAAAATGAGGATGCTTCCCTCGACCCACCCTGTAGTGGCAAGCTCCCTTGATCCCATCATCCCCCCCCTGAGACAATCATTTTTGTGAAAGAAAAGTATATGTTTGGAAAAGATGTCAACATATGATTTTTCCAAATGAGGGAAAGTAAATTATAAATTCTTGAGAATCTTATGTAGCCAACAATAGTGTTCCTGAACACATTTTGCAGAGTTAGAAAGAGGAAAATAAAAGGATGATTAAGGATCTCAAAGAGCAAAACCAATTGACTATAGTCATGCTACAGAGTTTGGAAGACCTCCAAATGCAGATGAACTCTAGGCATCAGTTAACAGAGATAGAAGGGAGTAGGATAAATTCCCACAAGGATGTGAAGCTTGACCCAAGGAAGATAGGTTTCAAACCTTCTCACCTCCTAAATCAGCAAGGGCATACATCACAAGTTGTGACTAATCCAACCAGAGTGATAAGGGAAAGGTCAAGGAACCCACTCAAGTGTTGGGGATACTAAGGAGACCATCTCATTAAGTATTGTCGACATCATAGTATGAAATTCAAGTCCCTAGCACCCAAGAAGCTGAAACTGTGGGTCAGGAAGAAGGGACAATTCCTAAAATTTGTGCAGTGTTAGAATACCACCAGGCAGGTCATAACTCAAATCAGTGATAGAATATGAGGGTGATATTATTGAAAAGACTGCTTCTATTTTGATTGACCCTGGATCAACTCACAGCTATATCACCCATGGCATTGTTGAGATGTGCACTTTGAAGAATTGAAAGTATAGAATATCATGGTTAATCTAACTAGCCACTGGAACCATGAAGAAGGTCAGTGAGGTGGCAAGGAAATGCCCATTGGTAATGGATAAGTTAATCACTTGTGCATATCTGAATGTTCTGCCACTTGGATCCTATGATTTCCTCATTCAAATGGATTGGTTGGAAGCACATGGAACATGTTTACTTGTTAGTACAAGACTTTTGAGTACTTGGATGAAGAAGGAAACCTAAAGGTTGTGAAAGGCATTCCAAAAGTGATTTCTAGTAGGCAGAATTCAACAATGCAGCTGAAGAAGTATGTGGAAAATGTTGTAGAGTGCATGCAACTCATGTTTTGGAGGAATCAAATAATGAAACCGATAGGTTGGAGGACTTTCATGTGTTGCAAGAATTTAGGGATGTTTTTCTTGATAAAGTTCCAGATCTTCCTCCAAAGAGGGACATATATTTCACAATTGAACTTGTGCGAGGAACAACACCAATTTCCAATACCTCCTACAGGATGAGCACACCAGAAATGCTAAAGTTGAAGATGCAATTGCAAGAGTTGTTGGGAAAAGTAGTATATCAGGCCAAGTATGTCCCCGTGGGGAGCATAAGTTTGGTTTAAGAAAGAGAAAGATGACACACTATGGCTATGTATTGATTATAGGAATATGAACAAAGTCATTGTTAAGAACAAGCATCCTTTGCCTAAGATTCATGACCTCTTTGATCAAATGAGAGGAGAAAAGTTATTTTCCAAGATTGAATTGAGGTTGGGTTACCATCAAGTAAGGATCAAGGATGAACATGTTCAAAATATAACCTTCGGAACAAGGTATCGATCTTATGAGTTTGCGGTGGTACCATTTGGTTTCATAAATGCACCAGCTACATTCATGTGCCTCATGAGTAATGTTTTCAGTAAGTTTCTGGACAAGTTATTTCTCATATTCCTTGATGGAATTCTTACTTATTCTAAGAATGATGAAGAACATGTGGAACATTTGAGGCTTACCTTGAAATTACTCAGGAAGCATAAGTTGTATGCAAGGTTGAGCAACTATAACTTCTATGAAGATAGAACTCATTATTTGGGTCACAATATCTCAGATAAAGGAATATCTGTAGACCCTAAAAATATTGAGGACATGATGAGTTGGCCTAATCCAATAAAATTAACAGATGTAAGATCTTTTGTGGGACTTGCAAGATATTATAGGAGGTTCACTAAAGGATATTCTATAGGTAAGGTTGAGCCTATCTATAGGCTGAGGAATCCTGCATGTGAACTTGTAGTTCCATGAGGAAATGGTCCTTGTCTGTATGGGAATATATATGAGGACTTCCTAAAGACTGCAGATAGAATTACTTTGACAGGGAAGTCTAAGTGGTAATTAGTGAATTGAGGCAAGAATATGCCATGTGCAAAGGCCAAACATTATGAGGGAAAACTCATGAGTGAGAATGGATTTTGGAACATCAGATTGCAACTTTTTCTTTTGATTATGGGATACTATGATCTCCTATGATGGTTGTGAATCATGCTAACAGTGGATATGCTTTTCTTGCATTACTTGCTATCTGAAGTTTCCCGTTGCTAACTATGATTGTTTGGATGATTTAAAATGGTGTCAAGGTGACATGTTGTATGTGGATGTCCAGGTTTTGGGACAACATGCATAAGTAGGGGATAAGTGCTCCCACTTGCAAAATCCAAACAATATGAGGATGGCCTCATGGTTGCAAAAATATGATTTTCTGCAGGAAGCATAATTGTGAACTCATATTTTTATTTGACTATTCACTACTACATTTCGATCCAAAATTCGACGGAAAAATCCGACGGCACGTGGATTTCTCTTTTTAAGCTTACCAAAAATCACAAGGATACATTTTTTTTTGGTAAATGTGGCCACAAGCGTCGGTTAAGTGATGGCTATTCTCATAACTGTCGGTTATGCGATGACTATTCTCATAAGCGTCGCTTAAGCGACGGTGCCTTTAATTGGTCAACCATTTAACATGGAAAGCGTCATCGCATATTCGACGCTTAGGTTCATTTCCTACCCATTAGGCTAGTGGGTATCTATTGAAATCTTCTTTGTAATCCTTATGCCAAAGTTGACAACCAACTAGGGCCAACTAGGCCAAACACAATTCAAAAAAGCTAGATTTAATTGCGACAAGGATGAAAGATCATACACAATCTTAATACCATCAATAAAACCCTAACTAACAAAAAACTAGATGTCACCTAATTTTCAATATACACAATACAAAAGAGAAACAACCCATTTTCAATGTACACAGTAAAAAAGAGAATTTTCAATGTAAATAATACACAAAGAGAAACAACTCATTTTTAAATGTATACAATATACAAATGACAGATTATTTTTATTTTAGATGGATAGATTTTTTATTGTCACATATTTCTATAGACATGGATATATAAGCCTCGTATTGATACATAATGTCAATACACTACCATGAATTAACAAAATCTCTATGAGTTGAAGTCACCATCAACGATATTCCTTTGTACCCTCCATTGTTCAAAATTTGAGTTGAAGATCCCACCACTCAAAATTGTGATACTTTGTGTACAAATCATGACCTCTGAGGAAGTTGTTCTTTAACACATACTCAATGTTCCCAAAATTGTAGGACATAACCTAGTCAAGGTTGTTTCACCATGGATCCTTGAACATGAATGTCCCTCCACTTTATATTAATAAATCCAATACTTAATCTTATAAATAATGGGGGTTTAATATTAAATATGAAAATATACCCACCAAAGACCATGTTACAAATCCTTTTGAGTACCTTTATAACTAAATATTTAAATACACTAGAGAGAAAACTACCACAATACCCATCTTCAACCCATGTAAAATCTATCCCAACAAAAGTATCAACATCCACAACTCAATTACAAATCTAATTCTTGTCATTCTCCTTGGTTTGAAAAGTTGAAAAATTGAATGTACCATGGATACTTTTTAATGCGACTGCCTCGTGATCGAGGGGCGATTTGAAATGCAACTGAGGGTTTGGAGACCTGGAGTTCTTGCTGAGTTGGGTGAGGGGTTTTCTTGGTACTAAAGACAGAGTTATGTGGTAATGACATCTCCATTTCCGTACTCTCTGGGCATTAAACTCACCAACAGTACGCTGATTGACTGATGGTTAACTCGGATCAAGGGATTCATCCTCTGTGTATAAATTATGCCATTTTGTGCTTGCTGATTCTAAAGTATTGGTTCGATTCCCTCTTCTTGGTTTGAGGATTAAATTGGGGCATCGTTTGTCGAGTTTTAAAGGAGAAGTATGCACTATTGGAGAATACAAAGAATGGTTGCAGCTTTTTAAGCTCCGCATTGGATGAGGTAAGAGTCCTCTTGCTATTTTTACAAGCTTGCAGAGGTACATAATTGTGTTCTTAAAGGGTTTGAATGGATTGATACCAAGATACCTCTAACTTGCAGCTGTCATGCCAATCAATTCGACATGGTGGTCATGCTTCTAACTTATTACACTCATTAAACAATTGGGTCCTTACTTGACCCTACAGTGTAGTATACTTAGTACTCACTTCAATCGATTTCACCTACATTAGCTTCAATTGGATCCTAGTTTCAATTAGAAATTACTTTACTTGATATAGAGAGACTACTTCATAAGATGCGGAAATAATCTCACTCAATGTTCTCTTCACTGTGGGTGTTATTTTGTTCAACACTTTTCACTATGCTTATATATCGCTCAGGGCTGCTTGAACGGAGTGTGCATTTTAACTATTCTGACTAGGTAAGGTAGTAAAGGATTGTGTCTATGCTCAACCATTACTACTTAATAATTGTTAAAGACTGCTGGAGCCAATCCTCGACTCTTTACAAATGTACTTAGCATGCATCGGTTCAAGAATGCATTAAGTAGTCGCTTTCAACTATTTAGGGGTTTTAGCTATATCTTGACTAATTGAAGCGATCTCTATTACAACACGGACCTATAAATTTGAAGGTCGAGGACCGATGAATAACCCCACCCTGTCTACACAGAACGAAGTGCTTGTGTAGTAACCCAGTATGTAGCCCTAGTTTTCATTCAATGGAAACCCCCTAGAAACCCTGGAAGATCTACCAAGATGGATCCCGTTCGGGCAAGAAAAACACGATCAATATACAATAATATACAAAAATGAACCTATCGATTCGGCAGGCCCCCCTCTTTTATGTACGTATGGAAATCACTACTTTTTCCCCATATGAATTTATTCAGATGCGAAGACAGAAGGAGATTAGCCCCACGCATAGAGATATTAGCATGGATCATAACCTATAATTGTAGTTTACCGGGGGAACTCAGATCATAACCCATATTTGGATAAAAGTGTAGGCATTTCATTTCTCCATCTCAAGGTGATGCAGGCGACACTAGAACTATGGAAGTCCCAAGCAGGACCCAGCTAGCTACTAGAGTTGAGATGCATCTATCTAATTGTAGAGGGGAGATCAACCAGAGCTGCCTCATTAAAAAGTGGGTAGTGTTCGGTGTAGAAATAATAATAACCCTTCCATTTCATGGGTTGAGTATTTCTGTGGGGCAGCCATAGATAAGCACTTGCTTCGTGGGGCTTGGAATTTGGAATTATAAACTTCGCCCGGTAACTTACCACACCTTGGTAGCGCATCCGACAGCACCAAATTTGGGAGCCGAGAATAAAAAACAGTATAAGTATTTGGACCAAGGAGGTAAGAGTCCTCTTGCTATTTTTACAAGCTTGCAGAGGTAAATAATTATGTTCTTAAAGGTTTTGAATGGATTGATACCTACCTTCCTTTCCATTTCTGGTCTTAGGTTGAAAAGTTGAATGACTCATATTTCTTCCCCTGCATAATTTCATGTGTCTGTGTATTTCTCCCATGGGCGAGTTGATGAGGCCTTTAAGAAGTTTTGCGCTCAGTGCTTGGTTCAAGGAATGCAAAGTAAGAACATTCAACTGATACATAGCTCCCATTGTTCGTTGATTAATTCTGTTATAACTGCTCTAGCGATCGGTGTGTAAATATTACAAAAACATATAATGAAAATTATTCTAATTTATTTTCCCTAAATGATGGGTGATTCCTTAGGAACACATGAGGGGGTTCAAGGATCACTGTTGGATGTTGGAATTGCAATGAGTCATTCAAGTCTTCCCCCATAATAGTCTTCAATCCACTCAGGCCTTCGTATATTCTCTTCTTGCCCAAGGCCCACAAGAGACCCACCGAGGCTATCCCAGAATATCCAAAATACCATTGCTTATAAACCTAGGGCTTAGAAGGTGTTCAAGGCTCAGGAAGAGTAGCTTGTATTTATTGGGATTTTCTTTAGGGTAGAGCTATAGTGGTCACCTCAAATTAATTTTCCAAATTCATGTGGGACAGGGTCAGCAACATATAACCCATCTCTCAGGGCATTTATTTTGTGGTTTCTTATTTTGAAAACTACCTCTTCAGAGTTTGTTCCACATAGAGATTCAAACAGAGATGAGTGCTAGGACCTGTATGATAATATCATGCAATACTCTGCAATGGGGAATTCAACCTTCTTAAGGACTTCTATGCCCATACCAAGTCCCTAAAGGTTCCCCTGCATCATAGGTCAGAGGATGCTTTCTGCCTCCAAAAGATCAAGCCAACTTGGTTTGCAAGAGTTCTCAAATGATTCCATGGGACCCCTCTCAACGTACAACAAACACTTCCTGCATCTTGAGGAATCCCATGACTTGTCGATCTTGAATGGTCTCCCCTACTTTCCTAACTCCAACAGTTTCACATGTTTCCCTCATGTTGGGGGAATTAGTAAGGTAGACTACATCCTAGCCAACCAGGATTTGCTTCAATGTATCCTCTAGCTATTTGTTATCTAGATACCTATATCTGACCATACCCCTCTCATTTTTCCATCATGCTAACCATGCCCTGGGGGGTTGAGACCCAAGATGGCCTTTTATGCAAAACACTTCCTATAGCTTAGGGATGGTATTGTATGGCCCCCTTAAACACTACAACACTAGATGCATGGGCTCAAGATCCCCTTAAGCCAATTCAGAGGGGGTTCTTGTCATCTTCAAGTGAATGCTGAACACCAATTCCATAGAAGAACAAATTATGTAAAATCTGCCATAGGCATAAGGAGAAAATAGTGAAGCACTTCATATTCAAAAGCCCTTGGTATTATGAGATATGTGATCAATTCCATTGCTTGATCAAAATCTCATGATTCCCTCTCTACCTTTTTCAATATCCAAATCAATGGTGCCTAGCACTTAAATGGGAGAGGCAGTCAGGTTTAAATCTTACATTCTTCAAGTACCAGCTTGGCTAGAGACTACTAATTCGATCACATCTTTCTTCTGGTGCTCTCAATGCATAGTGGCGCCAAGAGGCATGTAGAGACTCGAGAGCATGACCATCTCAACCCCCAGAGTCATCAGACCTTGAGAGGTAATTCGAACCCCCATAGTGAGACCCATACAAATTTATTGACTTAGAACTCGAGACAATCTATGTAGAACCAACAAGTAACAATCATCCTCCAGTTCCTCGAATCGGGCCACCTCTTCTAGATAGAGAGACATTCTCCAAGCTAGATTCAGCTCTTCCAACCAATCCTCTGTCTATATATCCTTTCCTTCAACCTCATATGGTAGAAGAGTTGGACATTTGGTAGTGGTAACTACAGATGAGGACAATTCCCTCCTTCCAACCACAGGCACTTGGAGCCTTGAGGCTCTTTCCCTTGTACCGTCTTCAAGAGCATTGTTTTCCAGTTTAGCTTTTAGTCAATAGAGCTTATATCTTATAGATTAGCTTTCTTTTTTCCTTTTAAAGGAGTGGCCTCCACACTTACACTTTGTATCTACACTTATGTATTGTACAGTCCCATTGAACTACTTTGCTCATTTGTTGGATATTAGTAAAATTATATCATCTTATCTTATCGTATCTCTTCAATTCTCACTGGTATGTATTGTACATTTTCTGGGCATAATTTTGGTGCAGTTTTTTTAACCCTATCTTCCAAACATTTCCAACAAAGAGTTTTTATATCTGAGCATTCATTTTCATAGGTTGTCTTAATATCCATGTCCGAGACTCTGATTTACTTGGATATCATCTACCACCCCTCAATTGTTTGAGTGTGTGGACCTATTTGATGTTGTCTGAGTTCCATGATGGTGGAACTGAAGCTGGAGTGAGGAAAATAATGAGCATATGTTGATCAAGATATGTTAAATTTGTCAGATGGTTGGTAGGTTCTTTAAATATCATCTCACTCACTTATGAACAGATATTATTAGAAGATCCCACATTTGGATGGATCATTATCCCAACATATCCAATCAAATCCTCGACTAGTTGACTGTCTATACACCTGTACACCTATATGAGCACATTCAGTTAACAATTCCTTGAGATTGGTGCAGGGTAGTACAGTCTAGAAAATATATACAATAATGTGAATCATTCTTTCCCAAAGTTGTGGTCAAAGACTATTTTCAAAATGAATGTATATATTTCTCATTTTTGTGTGATTCAGGTGGTTTGGCACAAACATTTCATAAATTTGAATAATGGGCATAATATATCCAACATGTTCTATTTAATATCATATTCATTTAACATAATATCATAGTGCATACATTCCCCTCATCTTTTACTCTTCCTCTACAAACAATCAATTCAAATCCAATGCAAACTATTATGAGCAAGGAGTCATCAGATCAAAACCACTGGCAAACAAGCTTTCTGCCATTGATGGAGGATGAATAATTTTATGGTTTGGCGCTGCCAAAACACACATAGGAGCCATCATGATAAATAAGGTGAAAATCCTATCTACAATGATGCATGATAAAGAAGTGGCCTCCACCCATGACAGAGCTGCTTCTGACAGGAATTTAAGTAGGGGTTTATTCAAGCCTAGCCATCATTTAGAGAATATTCAATCAAAGGAACTGTAAAGCATTAAAGGAGTTACATAATGGTCAAAGAAAAGAAACCCGAGTGCTTTCCTGATACACCCAAGGGAAAATATGAGCCACTGCATGAGGAGAAGAAGTATTGAAACTTGAACCTATCA
Organism: Pseudotsuga menziesii; assembly: GCA_001517045.1. Taxonomy (NCBI): domain Eukaryota; kingdom Viridiplantae; phylum Streptophyta; class Pinopsida; order Pinales; family Pinaceae; genus Pseudotsuga; species Pseudotsuga menziesii. The sequence continues at coordinate 114,921 of LPNX010633210.1, forward strand.
CAAGGTCAATATGAAGCCATTGAATGTTTAAGTAAAAGTGAAGGTATGTTAAATAGAGTAAAACTCAATTTAAAATGGGTTCCATTGAAGAGGAAATGAAATATATCAGGGGTTTGTTCTTACTGATATAGAAAAATCCAAGTTCCGATCTTTGTGATAAATTGTTTGTGGGAGTGACAATCTCCTTGCTATGTGGTTAAAATGTTTGGTTAACACATCGTGCTTTTCACGATTTTGGGGACACCGGGAAATGTTTCTCTTGGAATTTCACCATCACAGGTGCACAGGGAGTGTGCCCCCATGGGAAGTGCATCTCTATGTAACACTGGTTTCACAGTATGGGAGGGAAATATTTATTAGAATTTCTTATATTTTAGTCTGTTTACATTTGGCTTTAGGCATACGTGTACACGACACTTGGTATCATAGTTTGATGTTTTTGTAAATTGAATATTCTTTATGTTGTCATTCTTTATATCTATCAGCATTCTATATTTCCGAGCACATACTAAGAAATGTCATGGTTATAATAAAAAATGATTATGTCTATGTGGAATAATTGTGTTTTTTTTCTTATGCTTTTCAGTGGAATGCTTTGTATGTTGAGAACATGCTTAGAGTGGAGAGCAGTGCTGTCGGGGAAATTATTGGTAGTAGAATACTTATGGTAGTGGTGGACAAGCTTATTGAAATTTATGTAAGTAACTGGGCATATTCAACAGAAAACCAATGTGCATCATTGATATTTCTCATTTCTAAAATTTTGGTTTTTATAATGAAATTCTAAATTTTTGGACCATTTGTGTTAGAAGGTTGTATAGACTCTAAATGCCCTTCTTATTGTATTTGGAATCTAGGTTGAAATAAAATGGGAACACATTTTACATGAAGACTCAAGCAAGGTCTACATATTTGACATAGAAATGGAAGATGATGAAGAAAATGAAGAACCTAGGAAACCTGGTAGTGAGGTATCCGTATAACTTGTATAGTGTTTCCTTGAAATAGATTTGATTTACAGTAACTGGCACGCATGTTCCAGGACAAGCAATTCTTCTCATTTTGTATAAATTATCTGATTGCATATGGTTGATTTGGGTTGTAGGTCTATTGGATGGTATAAAATTTTGAAGAATAGAAAATTGGATGGTATAAAATTTTGAAGAAGATAATGGCAATGCATGTCATTGATATTCTGGAATGTGGCATACCCATCTATTCCCTCCATGCTAGACATCGGGTACTCACCTCACCGTACCATGAAATTCCACCATTAACTAGTCATACTTAGTGGTTGTGAATCGATTGGCTTCCAACAATACCAACATGGATTTTGTATGCTACAAAAATGTGGAAACATTTCATAAACAGAGATCTTAAGAGATATCCAACAATTGTTCATTGATATGCAGAATTAAGTTTCCGTCAAATTAACCATTCCATCAATATAATTCACATGAGCAATAGCAGTCAAGGAATTAATTCTCATAAATACACAATATGGACAGAAAACACTGTAGTAGAGATAAATATCTAGCTTTTCCCAAAGATTTTTCCATCACATTGGTTGGAAAGGAGTGATTCACCCCCCAAACTTAGGCATATGCTGTGGAGGCCACCCACAAGTCAGAGTAAGAGACCACAAGGGTAAGACAAGTCAGTGGGCTTTATTTCTCACTCAATCTAACTCATATTGGTCCTAACTCAGCTAATGGATTTCAATTCAGACCTTGGGGCATGGATCACCCTTCTAGTTGGCAGCCCTCAACTTCCAAACAACAACAACAATCCCCTCCCTTGAGACTATGAGACACATAGTGGACCAATTCTTCTTCCATTTCTGGACAATCTTCTATCATGAGTTTTTTTCTTTTTGGCCTCAAATGTTAGGAGAAAGACATGTACAATGGTGGAAAACCCACAGAGAAACATTTTCCCTTTACCAAATCGAGGAGGCACTGAGGCTTTACCCCTTCCCCTTGTACCCTCCTCTAAGGCATCCCTTTAATCCCTTTAGGGATTTTTTGTTTTGTTTTTAGATGTTGGCCCCTTAGTAGTCCATGTATCCCTCTAGATTTCCCAACAACACTTTCTTTCTAGCTATTAGAGTTTAGATTTTAGATTAGATGTGCTTTTGGTTCATATATAAGGGTGACCCTTGTGCCTCCATAGTGTATTGATACTATTGTATTTAGTGGCCCCATTGACGTATTTGTGGTCACTTGTTGGACATTAATAAATTATCTTATCTTATTTCATGATTGGGTACTCCGATAAACTTAATCATCCTTCTTATAGCCATGTATCTCTATCTTTCAGCCAATCACAACACTAGTGCAAGCATTTCTCTTCTTTGCTACAAACCCTTTAGGAAATCCATCCTAGCAAGTGCTCCAATGTAGGTAAGAAGATTCCATTTACTGATTTTTGTCTTGGAAAACTTGGTACGTTAGTATCTAACTCAGATAGTTGGAAATCGACAAAGAAATGTCGGTAACAAGGTTCTTCCTTGCCCAATGCCTCTGCTCACACTACAATCACAAAATTCTCATCTAGTTCAGTCAATCCTCATCTTCTACCTACGACCAAATTGTTTGGTTTTCTATAGGCTTGCATAGGTTCTCAACCTCATGATTTCCAGGTGCATGTTGTGTTGATGAGATGAGTTCATTCTTGAGATATAATTTGATTTCCATTCTAGGATGGGAGGAAAATCTTTCCAAGAGAAAATTATTGCTCATATATACCTTGGATGGCCTGAGGTATATGTGCCTCCCCAAAATGTAATGAATTTTTGTATGAAGCAAATTGAACTCTTGGGATATAATTTGATTTCCATTCTAGGATGGGAAGAGAATCTTTCCAAGAGAAAATTATGGCTCATATATACCTTGGATGGCATGAGGTATATGTGCCTCCCCAAAATGTAATGAATTTTTGTATGAAGCAAATTATAATTTGTTTCACTTCTATATTGAGGTTTGTGGCCTGGAGAAAAGTTGTCCTATGGTCTCCAATTCATGTCCATGGATTCTTTACTATCCTTTATCGATTGAGCAATGTCCTATAGGTTCTCCTCAGTGATGCTTTTCTTTTCTAGTTACCAAAGGGGTCATCCTCACTACAACTCCATTAGGCCTTTGTGGAACACACTCTCTCATTAGGAGAGTTTCAGTTGATTGCTCCAAGTTTCCTCCCAAGATTATCTAGGCAAGCTCTCTCCAACCTGATTATTCTTCTCAGGATATCATAGGCACCGTTTCTACAGTTGACATGGGGCCAAAATTTGAGCTTCTATTAGATGCAAAAAAGGCCTTGAGACTTAAGATGATAGCATTTTATTTTCTCAAAAGCTGCAAGATACTTGCTGGAGGAAATTAAATGTCATATTTAGCTGATAACTCAAACAATAGTACATATAGCAGTGCCCTCCGATTGTGTTCTCAGTTAAGTGCAGAAGAAGATCTCAACCTGATAATATCTAAACCTGTATTCCTCAAAAATGAATGAGAATAAGTCCACTGTCAAGAGTCAAGACAGTTTCTCCAGAAGTAGATCAACTAAGCGAATTGAGGGCCAATGGAACAGATTCTAAATCCTCTCCCATTTCTCTTGAGTCTTTCAAGTAGTCAAATTTTTACCATACCTTAGAAATTAATAAATTATCCATAATTTACAGTGTTCCTCTTTCAAGTGATATGGCTGAGCAATACTAGCATTTCTTTCATTACCCTGTTTGCTTCTTGCAGCTTATCATTTGTGTCAAGTGACCTAATGAGAACACTAAAAGTCTTAAAGTTTGGCACTAGCCCCTTTTTAATCATTTCATCATAAAACATCAATGCATTTTGCATTCTACCTTCCTTACAAAGCCTAATGATAGATTCCATATCCTGTGAACTGACATGAGTGGCCAAAACCTCCTTCGGAATTTCTTCATCTGTATTAGCTGTCAGCATGGAATTTGTATCAATGTCATCATCATTGACTGACCTATCAAATTGCACAGTACAACTTGAAATACCAGAATCTGGATTCTTTAATTCCAATTCCCTTAATATAGTTGTTGCTTCCTATATCTTTCCTTCATGGTAAAGCCTTTTGATGAAATCAACAAACGAGATATCAAGCTCTGGCCCAACAAACAAATTATCAGTTCCCACAGAATTCAATCTTCTAAAATATTCAGAGTATAATCTACTGTCAGTATTGATGCCAAGAAGTAAATCCCTCTCAAGCAGTTCTTCTACAAGTTTACTTGCTTCTTCCATCTTGCCTTTACTTCAAAGCCCATTAATAAGGTTGGTGGAGCAAAAGAGATTTGCTGCAATTCATCTCCTTTCCATTTCATGAAATAGTGTCAGAGTTTCCTCCATATTGCATATTTTGCAATTCCCTTTAATCAATTACTCAAACATAAAACCATCTGGCAGAATACTCCACTTCTCCATTTCAAAGAGAAGAGTTGATGCCTCCTCAATTTTTCCTTGCTTGCAGTATCCAGAACTCAGGAGATTGTAAATATTGATGTTTGGGACAAGGCCCATGGCTAACAATTTCTTCATGATCTCCTCTGCATCCTCTAAATAGCCTTCCTTACAGATACCATGTATGAGTTTCGAGTAAGTGGTAACAGTGAGAGTAACACCTGTTCTCTCCATAGCATCAAATAACCTGAAATCTTCTACGAGGCGGCATTCAATGCAAATTACATCAATTATTGAATTATATGTGACCTCATTAGGCATAGTACCTTTTAATTCTGTTTCCTTGCACAGTTCTAAAGCTTCATCCAAACAACCTTCTCTACACAGGAAATAAATTACTTTTGCACAAACAACTTCATCTGCCACAATTCGCTTCTTGAATGTTTCCTTTAAAATCTTGCATGATTCTTTCACCCTCCCTTCTCTGCAATGTTAATGTTGTCACAAAACTGGAAAATACAAAAGATATGTGGTTTTCCATTTTAGTATTTCATCCTCTCTATTGAATGAGGAATTGGTTCTAGCCTGAAATGAATGTTCCATACACATACTGGTAATTGATCCCTTGCTATTTATTCCCTGGGAGAGGCATTTTAAAGTCTACATGCTAGGAAACAGGAAGATACCACAAATAATATAAATATATTAATATAAGTTGTGCATTTGTTCAAAGTAACTAAAAACCATGACATAAATGACTATTCCTGCATTCAATAAAGACTCCTGTGAAGAATGATGTGCTCAAGACTCATAGAAATAATCTGAAAATCCCCTTCCTAATGACAATAGCATGAACCAAAGGCAATAATCTAGATGGATGTTTAATATAACATGCTTAGCCATATAGTGTGCAACCTCAATACCAATTCCAAATGTATAACATGAAGACATTCTAGTGTTGGAGTCATGTTTCATGTGTTTGGTCATACATTCTAGTTGTTGAAGTTTCCAGTACAAGTTTATCCAAGACTGAGACCTATGTCAAGGTTCATTCTAGAATCTAGATATTCTTTTAGAGTTTAGTTAAGATTGGGATTCTGTGGTAACCCAATCACTGACCACTCTCCCACTGATAGAAACAACTGTGAATGCATTTACCAAGATATTCTAAAATTGTCAAAAATTTAAATAAATGGACCTGAATAAAAATAAAATTTGTTTTTCATGGAACCCTGATTTGTATCCTGATTATGGACAGAATTCCTTCATCATACCATGTTGAAGGGTGGAAATACAACAGGAGTAATGTAGTAATAAGATAAGATGTCAATGAGTTAGAACAGCAGGTGGTTTTGCGCCCTTCCAGGTAATAGAATGCTTTAGTACCAGGTTGCTATGGTGGCAATTACATATCTTTTCTGAGAGCCATTGATATTTTTGTTTGTCCTAAAGATGCATTTAAATCTTCCTCAAAATTCAGAGTAACCTGTCCAAACCTCCAAATGTTTATAATTTTTATTTGGGTCTTATTAATCAGGTAGATGGATTGAACTGGTGGCATTGTTAAAGAGTTGCACTTTGTCCTGCTACCTTATTTATTTCTTCTAAGATGGGAATTTCTCATAGAAAACAACAATAACAACCTAATCCTCTGTACCTTTTAATTATCATTGGACAACGATCTTCAATAGCCAATCAGGGATAGATATTATCTTATTGTTCTTAATCCTGTTAGGGACATGGTCTCTTCATGTATGAGTTTATGCCGGATTGAGCAACAACTCATAGCGGTAGTACTACCAATTGATTTCTGGATATGTTGTAACTGATTCCAGTTTGTCCTATGAATTTGTGTTAGGAAATTCTTCCACTGCTTCATAACATTATGATACTGAATATAATCATGCAATCACAGGTTTTTGAACCATATTAAATCATTTGGTTCAGGATATTGATGATCACATAACATCATGATATCGAAGATCATTAAACAATGCTTGTAAGTGGAGGCATATTCAATTATTTTGGGTTGCAGAAATATATATTTAACTATTTGTTGTCTTGTCGCTTTTAATACTAGCCCATAAGTCTTCCTCACACAGGGTAAGATGCCCTTAATCATAATCTCTCAAATGGCAATGTGACTTATGCCTTTTACTATAAATGCTCTTTGGCATATTCTCAAGTCACATAGATCTTTCCTGTTAGACATCTCTTTCAAAATTATCCTACTTTTAGTTATGGGATTGTTGAATACATGTGTATAGAAATTTACATGTCAGATGGGTAGATATTTCCTGTTAGATAGTTACAAGGTTTGACCTCGTAAAGTTTGGGTGGAAATTGAATATATTATCCATGACATTCCCAGTGGCAACTTATTCTTGCTAGGCTGTAATGAGATTATAGTCAGGGACCATTATATATTAAGAGATTCAAGAAGCTCTTGTTTCCTTATAAATTATGACATTCATGTTCTTGAAATTTTCTCTCCATAGAATATACCTCCTTAGAAATGCAACCACCAATATTTATTACGAGTACTAAGAGGATTTCCATTCTTTATGATCCATTTTTTCATGGAGGCTTATTTCCATGGGATGTGCCTCCTTAACAATGCTGGTAATATTGTTTGCATAGGACAACCCTATTAGGTCCATAGGATGGAGGCTTTTCTTTTCTCAAGAGCTTCTTCTATTTAAGATGCCTCTTAACAAACAACATGCCTCGGTATATACCTATATGCAAAACTGCTATTTGAAACTCATATGATTAACATAAGTGTCCTAGAAGTATGATAAAGTATGGAAAATATAAGATGTTTTCTAGGATTGACATTCCCTGTCAAGTCATCTTTCAAGAAAGGATGCCACAGAGCACACTCGGAAAAGCATTGAGCACAAAAACAACTTTCATTAGGAAAAGTGCAACCTTGGTCCTCTTCAATGGGATGGAAAAACATTGCCTAATCCCAACTCAGGTAAAAGACAAGAACTCCTCCCAACCAAACCCCCAGTTTTGTGTAGGATTGTGGATGTCATCTTGGGAAATGTGGATGATCAAACAGCAGTCAGAAACTTTCGAATAACATCTAGTTGATAGGGATTTCCTTTTTATGGAAGAGGAGATGCAGAATCACATTCAATGTGGATTCCTCTGTTAGTGTTTAAGTTTCAGAAAATATTCTTCTAGAAGCTTATAATGTTTCGAGAGAATGAAAACTCCCTTAATTTTGTGGCCAAGGAAGATATGCTGGCAGTAGTATAATATAAGATTCATTTTCCACAAAAAAAGGTGCAACTTTTGAGAACAAGACCAATGAATATACCGAGGTTAGAATAACACTGACCTCTCAATCATGAGAATATGGCGTACATACATTGACAAGTTTTTGACACCAACATAGCCCTTTGGAAGCCAACATAGTAGGTTGAGTATGTCTATCCAATCTCCAATTGTTCTCCTATCATATATTGTAGCTTGATTTTCCTCCATGGCAACTTGGGGCACTGGCATGGTATTCAATGTCAATCCATGTTCCTCACTTTTTAAGTTTTCACACAAAGAACTCTCTAATTCACTAGCCGCCACAATTTCCTCCAGCATATTCTTGAAGCTTGACCAATCTTGCAGATTGCCAAAAATGGCTTTACTAGAGGAAATCCCCAAAAATGAAAAATGATTTAACCTCGATGGAAAATACTTCCTAATCTTCTGACAAATTTTCTGTGCTAAATACCTGCAAAAGAACTGGAATGAAAGTAACTATTAACAAGAGTGAACATGAACAAGCATGCACATTTCTCCTTTTTCTTAATGAATGCATATAGTAGATAAACGAAAAAGAAAGCCAGATAAGTAAAAGCCGCTAAGTGTAGAGTATCACCAGATATCTGTATGAGAGAATAATAAACATATAGATGGACCTAAGCATTAAAGAAAGACAAATTGAAACATTACAAGTTTGCAACACCATTTGGAGGGAAAGTGCATGAATGTCAATTCTTGCCTGTTGCTCGTAAAGAGCTGAATTTCTTAGCAGCTGTGAAGATGTATCCTCCATTGTGACTACCTTGTGTTCATTTACCATTTGTTTCTCAACTAACTGGAAACTAACATTAGTGCAGTTCCCTTTTAAAAGAGACAAGAAACTTCCAAGCAATTTCGAAACAAATTTCTTCATACTTTTCTTAGAAGCATGACATGACCAAACATCCATGTTATGGCATACAAGCTGCCAAATCGCTGGGACTAGGGAATGTTAAGCGACGGCCTGTAGGTGATTTTTTTTTTTAAAACACTTATAGCCGTTGGTTAAGCGATGACCTGTAGGTGATTATTTTTTTTTTAAACACTTATAGCCGTCGGTTAAGCGATGGCCTGTAGGTGATTTAAAAAAAAAAAATTCAATACCATCGCTTAACCGACGGTTAAGCAACGGTTTTCTTTGGTTAAGCGATGGTTTCCTTTGGTTAAGCGACGGCCTGTAAGTGTAGTATTTTTAAAAAAAAATTCTCCACCGTCGCTTAACCGATGCTTAACCGACGATTTATATTTAACCGACGGTAAACTGAGCTGTCGCTTAACTGATGGATTGGACAGATGTTGGATAACCGACGAAAATCCACCGACGCTTAAAGAAAATCATAGTGCCATACATGCGACAAGGAAGTGTCGAAATTCCGACAATACGGCCATCGGATTTTGGATCAAAATGTAGTAGTGATTAATGTTATTGATCGTTTGATATTTGGAAAATCATGTATGCATGAAATAGATTTGAAAATATATGATTAAAATTTTATGATGACATCTCATGTGAATTGCATACTTGTATGTATCGTAGGTGAGATGATGAAAGTACGCCCTTCGAGTACATAACTCCTCGGAATGATGTGCTGGGTGTACATGGCTCCTCAGAAGGATGTACTTGGGTACAAAGCTTCTCGGAGGGATGTGTTTGGAATAGGTTTTGAAAATCTATGATTAAAATTTTATGATGACATCTCATATGAACTGCATTCTTATATGTAATACAAGTGAGATGATGAAAATATGTACTGGGTGTATATGGCTCCTCGGAAGGATGTATTGGGTGTACATAGCTTTTCGAAGGGATGTGTTTGGAATAGGTTTGAAAACCTATGGTTGAAATTTTATGATGACATCTGATGTGAACTACAGGCCTGTATGTAATGCTGGTGAAATGATGAAAATATGTACTTGGGGTACATGAATCCTCTGGAAGGATGTACTTGGGTACATAGCTTCTCCCCCCTACCAGCTAGGCACCGGTATGCATCACCAGGGATTCCTAGGGTGTAAAACATTCGGTTAGACTTCTTTTCACACACATTCAGGTCATAAGGGGACTGTCACGAGAGTGGGGTCTTCATGAAGAGAATAAACCGTAGGTATTAGGATGGCTCGAAAGGAAGTGCCTAAGCATTGGTACGCACTTGGCAAGCCATAGTTGTCATTAAGAACCCAAGGAGGTGTTAGGCTCTAAAGTGGTTCTGACCAAATCTCGGTTGAGAGATGATATACAAATAAGGATTGGATTACTTTGCAAATCCTGTTTGATTTTCTATAATTAAACATGTGCATAGTGATTCAACTAATATTTTGAAAATCTTGTTAAGAACTGAATCCTGCGAAAATGAATCTGACATGTGAATTAATCTGTTATGGTGCCTAAAAAGGAAGCGCCTGAGCATTGGTGAGCAGTAGAAGATGTGATAGGCCCTTAAGCTAGAGCTTCCATTGAGCACCCAAGGAGGTGTTAGGCTCTGACATGGGGCTGACCAGATCTTGGTTGAGAGATGCTATACAAATAAGTATTTGGTTTACTTATCAAAATTTTGTTGTTGTTGATTTTCTATAACTATACATGAGCATATGATGCAGCCATGGTTTTGAAAATATTGTTATATGTTGCATCCTATAGGAATGAATATTCCATGTAAATTAAATTCATTATGGTGTTCAGAAAGGAATCACCTAAGCTTGGTGAGCACCTAGAGGAGGTGTTGGGCTCAAGAACGGAGCTGTTAGACCTTGGTTGAGAGGTATTTTTAGGTGATCTAAGGCTTGCAGAAACCAGAATACCTTTTAATGCACACCAAGGTGTGGGGTGGGGAATAGTTGTGAGTGCCATGGTTTTATGAAGCCAAGTATTTGGTTCACTTGAAGAAGATTCAGTATTCACATACTAATGATGATGTAGTTACAGATTGATGATGAAGATGCATGATGGTGTTCCAAATATTTCTATGACATATAGAGGTTCACCAGTCAGACGTATAGTTGTGGTAGTGTTTTTTACCTATGTAGAATACTTTCCTAGTTAAGAGGGAGTGTTAAAACATTGAAAATTCAGAAGATATTCTAGTTGTACTAATTGTATTCCTCTTTCAGGAGCTCTAACTCATGTAATTGGTCATGTAAGAGTCATTTAAAGAATCAATGTAAACCTTCGAATGTAAATTAGATCAATAGTACCCATGTGTCATCGTAATAATTATTAATTTGGTGTCTTACTTAACAAGTCATCCCTCTTAGTTAGACAAGTCATCCCTGTTAGGTTTTAGGTCAAGTCAAGAGTCAAATATAAACAGGGAAGCTCCCCCTTCATTTGTACTCATTTCACTCAAGCAGGTTTGCAAGAGAGAGAAGAACAAGTGCACCAAAAAGAAAGAGAATAATTTGTATTAGGGTTTTACATTGTTTTGGATGAGTTCTATACTAAGGAATTTTTTCTCGGTTTTCTCCCCCACGAGGGTTTCCCAGGATAAATCTTTGTTTTATCTTGTGTGACTCTACTTGTTGTTTTTTCATTCATCCAACCATTGTAAATTGTCTTAGAATATCATCTAAGAAATAAAGAAAACTTAACACCTAGTTATCCCAAGATCCGCATAAAAGTCACTGGAAAGTAGCAAAGTGAATTCTCATGTATATTCAACACAAATCCAAGTTCGACATACAATATACCACTTGCTCTTCTCAACTAGAAGGTTTCACTGAATTTGATTGGGTTGGTTTAGTCGATGATTGGAAGTCAACATTAGGCTTTGTTTACCTCCCTCATGTAGTTTTTATCATCTCAAATCAACAACTATTTAGTTTTGTCTCTTTTTGGAATGTGTGTTGGCTTTGCAGTCTAATCCTACATGTTCTTTTAAACATCTTTAGTTGTTTAAGAATGGTAGTGTTCAAAGGACATTATAATGGAGGGATATTCTAAACCATCCTTATCATTATGTCAAATGGGAATCCAAACGTAAAAGAATGGCTTGTGTGTAAATGACTTCCTTTTCTTTGTGTCTAGGTGTTTGGATGAAAAACCTTATCAATGTCATATCTAATCCATGTTAGTGCACAAGAAATATAATATGATAGGATGGAATGCAATGACATTAAATCCATACGAAAGAGAAAGTATTTATTGTCTTATTGAAATCGATCTCCCTCCCATTTGTAGATATTTTTTACCATTTGTAGGTATTTTTCAGCAAGTCTCTTTTCTCTATAATAAAATTAAGGGTTAAATTCTATGTACATGCATATTCACTTCATCAAGGATCCATTGTTGGCCAAGAAGGATTGGCTGTGAGAACATTTTTTTATGCAATTGTGAATGTCTTCTTTGAGAAATAGGCATTTCGATATGCTTCCATACATATGGTGTATATTATAAGCTCAAATGAAATAAGGTGCTGAACTAATCACCCTTTGTGCATTTTATGTTAGATTTTCTCTTTCATATATATTGAAGATTTGGTTGAGACTTTTTAAAATTGTTCATTAGAAGAGCATTTTATGTTTTATTTTATCTTTCATGTGCATTGAAGAGTTGGTTGAGACTTTTAAATTGTACATGAGAAGATGAATCAGATGGAGAACAACGTCTGTAGATATCTCTTTCGTCGATCTAATTCTTAGCTAGATCTTGATAAGATGGGATCTAAAGATGTTAATATACATCATATTAAACATTACTCGTTAGCCACAAATTCCATAACTGTTATGTGCAAGGTTGGAATTTCACTTCATCTCTTCCTTTTAGACTAAATTTTGTTGATGGTTTGAACTTTTATTTATCTGTTCACATAAAGTTTTGTTAAAAAAGTTACTCTTCAACCATGAATCTAGAGCTTCTCCATGTTGTACAGTTGTTGCACTTGGATTAATCTTGTTGATCCGTTCAATCAAATCCAAAATCTCAAATAATATCTAAATGTCCATCGACATAATAAATGTTTGATATTTATATTGATGTATTATATGTGTGTGTGTGTGTGTTTATAAACAAAACTATGTCATACTTTTTATGAAATCATATTTTTCTTGCTTCAATTATTAATAGTATTCGCATTCATATTAATAAATCAATGTTACTTAATACAAATTGAATTTATTTAATGGCTACTTATGATAGGATGATAATGGTGTATTGAGTGATGAAGAACTTAATCTAGCATGTGTCCATGAGTGAAGTTGCCAAAAGTAAGGGGGGTGAGGAGTTGTGTAGTGCTTGGAAAGACCACAATGCGGATATCTCATTCACCACAAATTTGACTTGATTGCGTCAAGGCACGAGCTCCATTTCTACAATCTGGGGATGCTGAATGTGGAGACCGGAGGCTCCGTGCCATAGCGGGGAGCACAAGCAAGATGGAAATGATCCGTCAAAGCTGAGTTTGAGTTTCAGATAATGGCTCTCTACAAAGTTATTTTCCATTTTATAATCTTTTTATTTACAAAAAAAAATTGAATGTATTTAAAGATTGATTAAATTTAATAATTATTTACGTTAAAAACAAAAAAAAATTAATATATGTTTTTTTGATGTGAGAAAATATGAAGGGGCCTCACAATCATTGGTACCTACAATTTATGAGAAAAATCATTTCGTACTACTAGTGAATATAAAGAGTGGTACCGTAGACTTTAATCTTTGAAAAACTATCTACCATAAGTGGTTCATAAAAATACTTTATGTGCAAATTATTCTTGTCAATATTTTTATGTTTTTAAAATTATTTATTACAAAGTTTCGTATACATTTTAAAATAAAATGAATATTTTCAAATTTAAAATTTTATTTTAAATTGGATTGATTTTAAGTCACATCAATGTTCATCCATGAGTGTCAATAAAAAAATACACTTTGCTAAATAAATTAGAACTTTGTGGCTGACATGACACTATTTTAAATTAGTCATACCACATATATATAATAAAAATTTAAAAACAAATAAAATCTAAAAATAGAAAATTAAATCAACCAAAAAGATGCACCACTAATAATGTGTCTCTCTTATTTATAAATATATGTTATAAAAAATCCAACCATAGTTCAAATCAAACAAAAAGATGCACCACTAATGATGTCTGTCTCTCCTTATCTGTGATAAAAATTAAGTCGGAAAAAATCCTCAAAAACCTGGAGAATTAAATCAAACAGAAAAGTGCACACTAATTGGTCTTCCCTATTTATTTCATTTACGGTGGTGTTGTGGTTCTGGTCCCCTTTGGGACTCTCTTATTTTCCATTCGATCATGCTTTCAGTACCACGTCAATGATAATCGCTATCCTAAAATGAGAAAGATGAATTAAAAATGAATCTTCAGATTATATATGAACAAGAATTTAGAATACAACTAATTGAAGAAAAACCTGTGGCGGACTTTGTTCATGCAAATTCGAGTATGTTTCACCAACTTGATTTATTCTTTCATATTAATGTACTTTTCCTGCTTCTATTTTCCATCCTCTAGACCCTACATCTAATAAATTGAAACACCTTGTTGTCCGCAGGAGGTGAAATATTCCAGCCAACAAATATGTTATGCTGTTGGATTGATTCTTGGCCCAAGATCATTTGGAGAGAGCATAGAGAGCTAGAGTCAGAGCTTTTGGGGATGAAGAGCTGGTTTCATGGAGATGCATGTCAACACTAAGGCTTGGTTGTAAACTTCTTCATATTTGTAATGCAACTTGATTTATGTCCCACATATGTTGTTGTTGTTATGATTTCGCATATATGTTGCTAGATTCCTTAGTCACTAGCATAGATTAGTAGATCATTTTCTGGTTGCTTTCATTTGTTTTGTGTTAAAAAATTTTGCAGGTACACAGGTGAACTGTCAAAGCCTTGTATTCTAGATATCATATAGTGTCTAGGGAGAGTCTTCAACCTATATCCTCTATTTGTTCTGGATCTAAACCATTCAGACCAGTGGAACACCTTGCTGTCTACAGGAGGTGAAATATTCCATCCAACAACTAGCAAAGGTTGGTTGTGTTCCCCCAACATGAATTCCAGAGGTTGGGTGAAAATATATAACATGATTTGCAGAGGTTGGATGTGTATCCCCCACATGACCTCCAAAGGCTAGGAGGAAGCATGCAATATGACCTGTAGAGATTGGATTATGGGTTCCAACATGACCTGCAGAATTTGGAGGGGTGTCCCCATCATGAAGTGCAAAGGCTGAGTTACTGGGTCCAACATGACTTGTAGAGGTTGGATTGATTCCACCAGCATGACCTGTTGAGGCTCAGTGGGTGGGATCAACATGACTTGTAGAGGTTGAAAGCGTGACCCCAGCATGCCTTGTAGACACTGGGGGATTAGATCCAACATGACCAGTAGAGGATATATGGGTGCCCCCATCATGGTTTAGTATAAAGCATGCTAGTATTGCACTTATCACAACAAAAACTAAATACATTGCAGCATCTTCATCCTGTAGCGAAGCAGTATAGATTCGTAAGATGTTGATAGGATTATTTGATACAGAAGTAGATGTGACTGATATCCATTGCGATAATCATAGTTGTATTAAGATGATATAAAACTTGTTGTTTCATGATAAGTCGAAACATATCAAAATTAGATAACATTACATATGAGATATGGTACAGAAGGGAGTTGTAAAGCTCAAGTATGTTCCTGCAGAAGAACAAGTTGTAGATGTCTTGTCTACCTGCCACTGTCTCATGTAATGTTTGAATACTTTGAATATTGGCGTAGTCTAAAAGGACCTCCCTCAAAAGAGGGAGTGAAGAATATGGTGCTAGTATTTATAATCCTNTTGTCTCCCTGCCACTGTCTCATGTAATGTTTGAATACTTTGAATATTGGCGTAGTCTAAAAGGACCTCCCTCAAAAGAGGGAGTGAAGAATATGGTGCTAGTATTTATAATCCTCCCTTGACCATATTGTCTATTAGATTATTTTAGCCTAAATTAGGAGTTTTATTTAATTATTGGGTCCACTTGTCCTATTGGGGAAACAAGTACCAGCTACTAGATTATGGGTAACAATGATAGAGGCTAACTACCACTGACTACACTTGCATGCATCAGTTTAGGCACTTCCTAGACAAATACCTACATTTTATGATCCATTGGGATTCCGACAACTCCTTCAGTCAGTTGGAGTTGGAACTAGTTAAGCTTAGTTAGTTTCCAGTTACATTCAGTCAGATGACAATCAGTCCAGTTAGCACCAATTATTCATGGCTGCATGTGGACAAGGCACCTTTCCTCACCTACCACTTTAGTTAGACTGAGTTAATTGTTTATTACTGATTGTGTGACTTGATTAAACATCTGGAGTAAACCATTTGACTTTCAATATTGATTGAGACACCATTAGTTAGCTAGTCAGCTAGATACAGTCACATCTAGTTGGTAGATTCGAATTCCACCCTAGTGAATTCAAATTCTTCCTTGTGTAACACTATTGTAACACCGTATTAATCAATGACAATAATACTGTAATTATCTGATCTATACTCATCTGTTTCCTATGTGGTTTGATTTTTTCGATGTGTATCTTCATTCCTCTTTTACTGCATCAATAATATTGGACTCATTGTTTGATGATCTAAATGGCACAACAATTTTAACATGGTATAATATAAATTTCAAGAAATATTCATGTCTATCTACTCTCCATTAAACACCAGAAGCAGCTGGGTTTCCACAGAAGTCCTGCAAATAGTGCCTTGCTTCCTTTGAATTTATTCAGAGTCATGGTGCGGGTGTGATTGACCCTAAGAAAGTGTTCATGTCTAGAGGGAAGGCATGATACTCCCATGTTTCAAATTTTTTAGTG
Source organism: Pseudotsuga menziesii (assembly GCA_001517045.1). Classification (NCBI taxonomy): domain Eukaryota; kingdom Viridiplantae; phylum Streptophyta; class Pinopsida; order Pinales; family Pinaceae; genus Pseudotsuga; species Pseudotsuga menziesii. The sequence continues at coordinate 131,479 of LPNX010633210.1, forward strand.
TTTTGCACTGAAATTATACAAGTGCTACGTTGCTTGTGTGAATATTTGTGTTTTTCCAACATGATAATTATGGATTCTCTACATTCTACTCCTCAGATTCTAACACCCTTCAATTATATCGATTGGAGGGAAGATATTCAGGTTTCCTTGTGCAACAGGGGATACTTTAGGATAATACTCGGAAGGGAGGTTGAGCCCCATCATCCAGTTGAGAGAAACAAGTTCTGAATGGCTTAGATGAATATTCCGGTTATATATGCACTCATATATCCAGAGATCTCCTCTTTCACCTTAAAATTTTGAGGACTCCCAGAGAATCCTGGGAGAATCTTGAAGGCTTGTTTGGAAAACAAGATGAACTTCAGGGACACATCCTGGAGATTGAGTTGGTAGCCTTACATCCCAGCAATTTTGAAACAATAAAGCATTTATTTACTAAATTCAAGTCACTTGCACTTCAATGCATACAGCATGGAATAGAAAGAAAGGATGCAAAAAATATTCTCTCCATTCTCAGCAAAGTCGTCCCAAAGTATTTTGTATTTGTTTCAATATTCCATTCCAAAAGGATTCCTTTCCAGGTTGGAAAATTCCTTCACTTAATTCCTTTTTTGAGTCCTTAACCAAGGAGTAAGAGAAGTTGATCCGGATGGGAGTCATCAATACCTCCAAACATCAAGCTCTCCTAGTGACAGACCCTACTAAAGCATAAGCGAAAGGGAAATCAAAGAAGAAGGATCCTAAAGCCACTGATTTGAAGCCTAAATAGAATCAAAAAATTCTAAAGGAGGTTTGGGCTCTAAGAAAAATAGTTTTGATAAGAAAATATGTCCCTACTGTGATAATGGTTTCCATCTTGAAGACCATTCTATGAAGAAGCAGATTAACCAACTGTCAACTCTCCTCAAGTAGAATAACATTGCTCTCCCATAAAGAGCAAAGAAGCCTGATGAAGAACCACTGATAGAAGATGATGAAAGGTGTCATGCTTTGAAAGCTATCCTTAATCAGTGAACAACTTACAAAATTGATTCTGGAGCATCCAACTACATCATTTCCTCCAAATAATCCTTCTCTACCATCACACTGTCAAAAGGGCCTAATATTCACATGGGCTATGATTCCCAAATTCCAGCAGAAGGAAGGGGTTAAGTCAGAGCGAAGAATGGAGAGTTCAAGAATGTCCTTTATGTTCCCTCCCTTGCATCTAACTTGTTACATGTTTATCATATCACTCATATAGGCTCTCCCAAGAGAGTTACATTCGATTTAGATACAATTAATATTACAAAAAAATCCAATGTACAGCTCATAGTGAAAGGTATTGCAAATCACTCTACTAAAGCTTATGAGTTATCACATTTTTTACATGTTTCTCTTCCTATAGCTTTATTGTATCATGATAACAAAACTAGCAAGATTTGGCATGAGATATTTGGCCATCTCAATTTCAAATATCTCCAGCAACTCCACAATGATAAAAGTGTTGAAGGTTTTCCTTCCACCCAAAATTTCGATGGAGTATGTGTTGGTTTCTTGGTAGGTAAGAATCCAGAGAAGAGGTATAATGTTGGGAAGGAACATAGAGTTACCTCTATACTTGATTTGATACATAGTGATGTAGCTGGACCTATGCCCACAAACCCCATTAATGGTTGTTGGTACTTCATCACCTTTATTGATGATTGTTCTAGGTACTGTTGGATGTACTTTATGAAACACAAATCATAAGTTTTTGATATTTTAAAATTTTTTAAAGCTATGGTTGAGAACAGTTTCAGTAAGAAAATCAAGTCTATAAGATCTGATAAAGGAGGAGAGTACATAAAAGGATATTTCCATAATTTCTAATAATTAGAGGGGATTTGAATGGAACACTCAGTTCCATACACACCATAGCTGAATGGTGTGGCTGAGAGGAATAACATACCACTGAAAGAGACGAAAACATGCCTTCTCCATGCCAAACATTTCTCTCCTTCTCTTTGGGCTGAAGATGTAAACTATGCTTTGTATTTACAGAATAGAGTGCCTCATAAACCAATGGTTGGGGCCACTCCATTTGAAGCACTGCATGTGTATAAGCCCAATATCTTTCATCTGATATTTTTTGGTTCCAAAGCTTGGTCTAGAATACCACTTGACAAGAGGAAAGCCTTCCAAGCCAAAAGTAGCAAATGCATTCTGTTGGGATAAGTAGAAGATGAAAAAACATACAAATTGATGGAGGTTGCAACCATGAGATGCTTCATTGAAAGGAGTGTTCAATTTGAAGAAGAATAGTTGTATGACATACCACCATCAGAAGCACAAGAAGGTATAACCATTTCTCCACCATTTTTTGATGATGATGATTTGCTACAGGTTTCATATTCATATGAAGAAGATGAAATCCATCATGATCCTATTATTGAGACTGAATCTCATGATATTCTAGATCCAAATCCAGTATCCATTCCAAACCAAAAGCCTAAGCCCATATGGGATCAAAAGATCCTAGATGCAGCTGAAAATTGTGCTGGAAATGCAGAAGACAGAAGAGGAACTAGGTCCCAGTATCAGAATGAACATGTTGCACTATCTCTCATAGATTCTCTCCCTACAGAGTGGTGCAACAAAATTCTAGGTCGGTGCTACTTGATGATGGTGAATAATCAGCTACATGACCCATAGAAGAAGAAACTTGATCATTCCCTACCTTCACCATCCAAAAGAAATTCACAGAGTCATCAATTCAAATGAACATTAAGAGGTTTACATGGACATCTTCAGGACGTTGTTGCACAGATGGACCATGTTTCTACATAGAGCTGCAATTTTGCAGCAGTGTTTTTTTCAAGTTATTTTTCAAAGGAAGAAGCTTCTTTCTTATAAAAATAGCTTGCATTTTCCTATTTATGCTTTATTTTTTTTTGGAGGGGGAGGTTCCCACTTGGTTTTCCACCATTACCTCGGTTTATAAGGCATCATTTTTATCTTTTAGATTGTATATGGATGACTTATGGCCTTGTTTCCAAAGCCCACAGTTGTCCGAGTTAGGATTCAGGGGGGTGTTAGGATTTATAATCCTCCCTTGAACATACTATCTATTATATTATTTTATCCTAACTTAGGAGTTTTATTTAATTATTGGGTCCACTAGTACCATTGGGTCCACTTCGCCTAATGGGGCCACATGTACCAGTTACTAGAGTGTGGGGAACACTACTAGAGGCTAACTGCCACTAACTACACTTTCATGCATCAATTTAGGTTCCTCATCAACCAATCCCTACATTTTAGGAGCCACTGGGAGTCCCGGCATGAACCTCCTTCAGTCAGTTAGAGTTGGAAATAGTTAATCTTAGTTATTTTCCAGTTACATTCAGTTAGATCACAATCAGTTTAGTTAGTGCCGGTTATGCATGGATGCATGTGGATAAGGATCCTTTTCTCACCTACCACTTGAGTTAGACTGAGTTAACTATTTATTACTGATTGTGTGACTTGATTAGACATCTAGATTTAACCATTTGGACTCTGATATTGATTGATACACCATTAGTTAGCTAGTGAATCAAATACAGTCACATCCAGTTGGTAGACTCGAATTCCTCCCTAATGAATTCAAATTCTTCCTTATGTAACACTATTGTAACACCAGTTTAATTAATGAAAATTATACTGTAATAATCTGAGCTATACTCATCTATTTCCTGTGTGGTTTGATTTGTTCAGTGTGTATCTTCATTCATCTTTTACTGCATCAATAATATTGGACTCATTACTTGATGATCTAAATGGCACAACAATTTTAGCATATGGTAGCAGGATTTTCTATTGTAGTGGTGTGGTATCCTAGCCTAGGGTAGGGTATGCCCGACTAGAATTGTTGGCTCGAAAGGGTTAGTAATTCAGATAAGGCATGTTGACCCTATGGGAATTAGTATGTCTAGATATGCTTATTTGGTATGGTTATTAAGCTAGAAAAGTATTTTTTTGTCCGTAGGGAGATTCATTTGTTTGACTAGGCTTGTCGACCCGAAAAGGTCAGTAAGTCAGAAAACATTCCCAGATGGATCTACCAGAGAACCCATCGAGGTCTTGCTCCAATATGGTGAGTGTCCAAGAGGTGGTTTCAGTATTCCTATACTGATGAGGCAGGTTCAGTATTTTCATACTGATGTTGTTGTGGCGGGTCCAATATTTGCATACTAATGTTCGGTTTTTTCATACCGATGTTGATGTGGCAGGTTCATTATTTTCATACTGATGTTGATGTGGTAGGTTCATTATTTTTATATTAATGTTGTTGTGGCAGGTTTAGTATTTTCATACAGATGTTTAGTATTTTCATATTGATGTTGTTGTGGCAGGTTCAGTATTTTCATATTGATGTTGATGTGGGAGGTTCAGTATTTTCATACTGATGTTGTTGTGGTAAGTTCAATATTTTCATACCGATGTAGTATTTTCATACCGATGTTGTTGTGGAAGGTTCAGTATTTTCATATTGATGTTGTTGTGATAAGACAATTTCAGTATTTCTATACTAATGATGATGATGTTGTTTCAACATTTTTATGTTGATGATGATGTTGTTGTTCAAGAATTTCTATAATGATGATGATGATGTTGTTCCAGTATTTCTATACTGATGATGATGATGTTGTTCCAACAATTGTATGTTGATGATGATGATGTTCCATAATCTCTATGTTGATTATGTAGATGATGATTTAGAATTTATTAATGATGTTTCTCTAGGACTAACATGCTAATGATTTTGTTGTTGTTTCAATATTTACATACTGATGTTGTAGATGATGATCCAATACCTACATACTGATGTTGCAGATGATGATCCAATATTTACATATTGATGATGATGATGATGTTTCTTTATTCACATACTTATGTTGTAGATCATGATCTAGTGTTCACACACTGATGTTGCAGATGATGATGATGATGTTTCAATATTCACATTCTAATGTTGAAGAAGAAGATTTAGTATTCACATACTGATGATGATGTAGTTATAGATTGATGATGAAGATGCATGATGGTGTTCCAAATATTTCTATGACATATAGAGACTCACCAGTCAGATGTATAGTTGTGGTAGTGTTTTTTGCTTATGTAGAATACTTTCCTAGTTAAGAGGAAGTGTTAAAACATTGAAAATTCAGAAGATATTCTTGTTGTACTAATTGTATTCCTCTTTCGGGAGCTCTAACTAATGTAATTGGTCATGTAAGAGTCATTGAAAGAATCAATGTAAACCTCTGAATGTAATTCAGATCAATACTACCCATGTGTCATCGTAATAATCATTAATTTGATGTCTTACTTAACAAGTCATCCCTCTCAATTAGACAAGTCGGCCCTGTTAGTTTTTTGGTCAAGTCAAGAGTCAAATATAAATAGGGAAGCTCCCCCTTCATTTGGACCCGTTTCACTCAAGCAAGTTTGCAAGAGAGAGAAGAACAAGTGCACCAAAAAGAAAGAGAATAAGGTGTCTTGGGGTTTTACATTGTTTTGGTTGAGTTCTATACTAAGGAAGTTTTGCTTGGTTTTCTCCCCCACAAGGGTTTCCTAGGATAAACCTTTGTTTTCTCTTGTGGGACTGTACTTGTTGTTCTTTCATTCATCCAACCATTGTAAATTGTCTTAGAATATCATCTAAGAAATAAAGAAAACTTAACGCTTGGTTATCCCAAGATCCGTATAAAAGTCGCTGGAAAGTAGCAAAGTGAATTCTCATGTATATTCAACGCAAATCCAAGTTTGACATACCACACACCACTTGATCTTCTCAACTAGAAGGTTTCACTGAATTTGATTGGGTTGGTTTAGTCAATGATTGAAAGTCGACATCAGGCTTTGTTTACCTCCCTCATGTAGTTTTTATCATCTCAAATCAACAACTATTTAGTTTTGTCTCTTTTTGGAATGTGTGTTGCCTTTGCAGTCTAATCCTACATGTTCTTTAAACATCTTTAGTTGTTTAAGAATGGTAGTGTTCAAAGGACATTATAATGGAGGGATATTTTAAACCATCCTTATCATTATGTCAAATGGGAATCCAAATGTAAAAGAATGGATTGTGTGTTAGTGACTTCTTTTTCTTTGTGTCTAGGTGTTTGGATGAAAAACCTTATCAATGTCATATCTAATCGACGTTAGTGCACACAAAATATAATATGGTAAGATGGAATGTAATGAAATTAAATCCATAAAAAATGAAAGTATTTATTGTCTTATTGAAATCGATCTTCCTCCCATTTGTAGATATTTTTTACCATTTGTAGGTATTTTTCAGCAAGTCTCTTTTCTCTTTAATAAAATTAAGGGTTAAATTCTATTTACATGCATATTCACTTCATCAAGGATCCATTGTTGGCCAAGAAGGATTGGCTATGAGAACATGTTTTTATGCAATTGTGAATGTCTTCTTTGAGAAATAGGCATTTTGATATGCTTCCATACATATGGATTATATTATAAGCTCAAATGAAATAAGGTGCTGAACTAATCACCCTTTGTGCATTTTATGCTAGATTTTCTCTTTCATATACATTGAATATTTGGTTGAGACTTTTTAAAATTGTTCATGAGAAGAGAATTTTATGTTTGATTTTCTCTTTCATGTGCATTGAAGAGTTGGTTGAGACTTTTTAAATTGTACATGAGAAGACGAATTAGATGGAGAACAACATCCGTAGATATCTCTTTCCTCGATCTAATTCTTAGCTGGATCTTGATAAGATGGGATGTAAATATGTTAATATAAATCAGTTTAAACATTACTCATTAGTCACAAATTCCATAACGGTTATGTGCAAGGTTGGAATTTCATTTCATCTCTTCTTTTTAGTCTAAATTTTGTTGAAGTTTTGAACTTTTATTTATCTGTTCACATAAAGTTTTGTTAAAAAAGTTACTCTTCAACCATGAATCTAGACCTTCTCCATGTTGTGCAATTCTTGCACTTGGATTAATCTTGTTGATCCGTTTAATCAAATCCAAAATCTCAAATAATATCTAAAGGTCCATTGACATAATAAATGTTTGATATTAATATTGATGTATTATGTGTGTGTGTGTGTGTGTTTATGCGAGTGCTATTGAGCTATGATATTGTCCTCCACCAACATAGACAACCCTAAGGATTCCATCATTATGCTAGGGCAGAACATTTTCACCTTAGATCGGATTGCATCCTTCAGACCACTCATAAAGCAATTCCTCTATAATGTATCAAACAATCCTTCTATGTGATTGGCCAATTTCTCAAATTCTGTCTGATGCTCTCTCACAGTGCCATTTTGGGCAACTTTAGTGAGTGCTCCTGTGAATTCATCAAAAGCACTAGGGCCAAATCCTTGCAAAAGGAGTTGGGAAAAATATGTTGAGTTGGCTCTTCATGATCCTTGATGTACCAATGGAACCATTAAAGGGATTCATTTCCAAATGAAAGGTTGCAAGTGGGACTTTGCTGACATAAAAAGTGTTATATAGAATGAAATATTGTTCTTCCCTATATACCATCAGTCGTATCATCACCATTGAAGCAAGAGAAATCAAGCTTCGGACCACAAAAATTTCTAGAAAAGGAGAACCCAGTATCTGTAGAAGGCTCTGGATGTCATTTATTATTCATGGTTGAATGCTAAAGATGGAGGCTAAGATTTTCTTTATCCATATCTTAGAGTTTGGTATTGAGGTAGACAAGTTTGTCTTCCATTTGTTTGTTTTCTCCTGCACGGGTGATAACTAGGTGTTTTTTTGGGGGGTGGAATTGATCTGTGACAGCTTTGGACAAATGCAATCTTTTATTTATCAATTGGAAATAGATATGGAACTCGGGTACGTTCGACTTACTTAAGGTTCAGGGGAGTCACTTGACCACCAATTTTGTCTCACGACTTGCGTATTAGGGAAGTACCGCTCACTCCATGGCTCAGGTAAAATTGATATTCGCTTTGCCACAAATGATAGCTCTTGGTTTTCCTTATGGGTGGGAACTAGTCGATTAGGTAGGGGCCATTTCCATTTTCTTTGGAAGGTCCTCTCAATGGCCAATCACTTCGACGTTCATGTGGTACTCCTCACAATGAGTTTAGGGTTATTCCTAGGTACTTCTAACAATTAAGCAGATAGGGGTTATTCCCTAAACTGAACTTGCACTTGAAATGAACAATATGGATGCAAATAAGAAAAAAATACTGCAATAATCATATCACTAAAAAGACACTAGGAAGAGAAAAACAAATGGCAGAAATTCCACCCAATGAGCCCAAAAAATTCATAAATAGAGATAGGGTTTTGAGACAAAAATGTTAAAATGATCATAACTTGATCAATATGGCTCAGAATATCTATTATAACCTATTTCTTGAATTGGAACAACCACTCTGCATCTGCCTTTACAATCAGAACATAAATATGAGCACCCCGTCTAAAGATCTTCGCTCTGCAATTTTACGACCGTCACCGAGATTTTGAAAAATACTTAATTTTAATCAGTGATATCTCCACTTTCTGAACATCAAATGAGATGATTTTTTTTTAAAACTGTGTATTTTTTCAAGAGGAATTCAGATTTGCATCTTGTTTCTTCTGAATCTACACAAAAAATTTCATAAATTGATATGAAAGTCACCACCCAATTTTGTGCTTTTTTTCCAAAAAGAAGAAAATATTCCCACTTGTGCCAAGGAAAGTGCTCTGATACCAGATGAGAGAAAGATCCCATAATAAATAATGAAAATGAACGATATAACATAAATAATATAACATAAAGGGAATTTTATTGATTCCATGCCACTTCGAGGGAAAACCTCCTTTGAGCAATCTCAATACAAATAACCCGTGGATACCTTCATTGGTATCAACACTTAATTATATACTAAGTCTAATCTAAACAACTATTAATCCCCATGAATGTGAGATAATACAATCATACTCAAGGGATGGCTTACAAAGCATATGCGTCCAACAACAATATACTTAGCAAAGCAAAGAGAAGGGTTGACATGGGTTCCTAACAAATTGATATAGTCCAACTCCATATCAATAAGATGTTGAATCATAATCGTAACAAGATACAAACATTAATATAAAAAAATTGTCATCTTAAACTCCATGTCAATACGATGTTCAATCACAATATTAATCATGCATTGACAACATTGTCATTGTTGTAGTAGGAATTTACTCTTTGAACATTCATTAAAGTAAATTCCATTGCCAAAGTGTAGAACGTATTCTATTGTTAAATATGCCATGAGTGCCTCAACAATGATACACAAGTCATCTTCATAAAAAACACAAGGAAACTCCTTCGACATTGATAAAACAACTTATTATAACATTGTTGCATTCAACGTTACTTTATCTTGATTTGAATTGAATGAAGTCAAAACAACTCATGTCTGGGAGGAAATAGAAGTCTTTCTCAAATAGATGAAAACAAATTTGAGATGGCATTGTGCATATGTGAAGCTCTGGCTCCTCCTCAAGTCCAGCTGGAAGTATCAACATCTCAATATTTTTCAACAACCAAAAGAAAGTTGTCACTTCCAAACATAATTCATTTGATACAATCTCAACTTCAACTTGAGGATGCTTTGGAAGTAGCAGGAAAAGTTTATTCTTTACCAAGTGGGAAAAGAAGTAATTTATCTGCAGATAAAAGTTCTAGTGGTTATGAAACCAATGGATATTGGTTAAGGGGATCCATCAAGAACTGTAATATCTCTACGGTCAAAGAGATTATAATATCATTTGTGGGTGCCAACTATTATGACAAAAAAAGTATGCATTTATTGCATTTGGTCACACTCTTTTATTCCATAGAAATTGAATCTAAAGGGATTTTTTCCCTACTCTATTTGTTGATGTAAGAATTGTAGTGGTTTGTTTATACACTTAGGAAGAAATTCAAAATTTGATTTTGTGCATACATATTTGGAGTAGGCTCTACAACTCGCCTAATAGTGTCATCCTTTAGATCCCTATATTTTCAAATACTCGAGAGTTTGTTTAGGAATTTTTTGTATACATAGTCTAGTTGCAATGATCAAAATGTAGTGCATTTTACTTAGTTGTTTGATCCTTGCAAGTGGGAAAGGATCTCATTGTTGAATGACTATTATCCACACAAAGTTGAAAAAAATGAGTATACACTTAACAATGAACAAGTATAACAACCAAAATTCAACTTGGACGGTTGTTGGTTGTTAAGATAAACCATTATAAATACTTGCACATTGAACATGGGAATGAATTCTGACCGATGAACTCAACCTATTGTTGATATTGTAGAGTTTTATGCTCGACAGAGAATCAATGAGAAGATTTATCTATAGAAAGAAAAAATAATCAACATCTACAACAAGAAAAATAATTTAGATTTCAATGTTTAATTTGTATTTGTGTAGAGAGTACAAAAGATTGCATTAATATACTGATATAAATAATTAATATAGATATGAGCGATGACTTTAAAACCATGAATGGCATATGAAACCTAAAATGTAGATTGACTAATTTTTTAGCAGTTAATTTGTCACACACTTGAAATGGAAATATCTAAAAAACTAGTCATCCAAATCACATGAAATCTAGCATGAATAAGCATCATACCAAGATTAACAACCTTTGTAAATTTCACATCACTCTATTGCATAGATTTCGAGAAATTGACCACTATAAGATACAACCAGTTTGTATTTATCTTGACATCAGTGCACCCATTTACTCTGATTTTTGGTGTGAATGTGTACTATATTGAAGGAAACAAGGAAACAAATTTTCAGCCAAAATCGATTTAGCATTTGGGAGAAAAAATCCATTGTCCCCTACAACCATTTGTCTTTTATCTCAATATCAATGCATCCATTTACTCTGATTTTTTGTGTGGAGATGTACTATTTTGAAGGGAACAAGAATCCATTTAATCTAAAATCGATTTTCCATTTGGTATGAAACTCCATTGTCGCCTACAACCATTTGTCTTTTATCTCAAGAATTGTGCATCCACTTGATCTTATTCTTTATAGATGTTTTTTTCTTTGTGAATCCACTGCAATTTCATTCATAGATTTGATCCTTGAAGGTTGACATGACCTTGTTTATCATGTCATACAACCATATATCACCCCTAAATTGGATCATTTATGAGCATTTCATTTATTGCTAGTAGGTTTTTCCATAAGCAAATTTACCACACCCTCTACATACATCTTCAAGCTTCTTTATTTCCGTAATTGCATTGGCATGTAGATAATGCACTAGTTTGCATGAATTCCACCACTTATAGACTAAAAAAACCTTTAAACACATCATGTTATTAATTTGATTCTTGGATATGCATTTAAAGGGCATATTAGTGATATTATTTTAGGGATTCACCCTGTGTTGGAAAAGAACCAACAAAAAGAGAGAGGAACAATTGTGGTGGTGACAATGGGTAGCATTCCTAAGTTATCCTTATGTATTGAAGGTGTAACACCCCGGTTTTGACCCCAAAGGGGAGGGGAATGTGTGCCTCGATTTCTCCCCCATGGTATTGAATTGCATATGATGTAAATATTGTTAATAAATCATGGTGTAGAGCTTAAAGAAAAGGCCCCACCATGGATTTAGTGTTTTATGTTTCGTCAATTAAAATCGATGTCGATGGTTTATGTGCTATCCATGCACAATATGTTTAGGACATCATGTAAAAATGCAAATTAATAAAAATACCACAACTAGCTGTGCCCCGCAAGGTTAAGGAGATGGGGGCATTATTTCACAAGGGATAGGGGGGATATTCAAACCCTTGAGCCAATGGGGAAAACCAAAATGTCAAAGGAAAACTCATAAAACTGTCAACTACCCATTTTTCCTTTTGTGCCTAGTCATTTAGAAATTTGTTGGGGAAGTTAATGCATGGGGATGGGAAGAGTATGGGAGTGAAATTCAAATTTGGGAAGCCACCCATTTTTGGAAAATGTGTTTTTGACTTCTTGGGAAAGTAAATGCTTGGAGATGCATGCCAAAGCCATTACTCACCCATGTCTTTCATTCCTCACCCATTTTCATTCATGTTTGGGGCTCTCTCACATAGTTGAAGCTTATTGAGCTCCCTCTTTCACATTTTTTGTATTTTTACCATTTTTCTCCACGGTTGGGAAGTCATTTTTGTGTTGTTCTGTGCATGTCCAGCAGGGATTCACATTTTGGTGGTTTTAAGAGGCCATATTGTCTCCCTCATGCAGCTAAAATTGTTGGGCATTTTCCCCTCACGATTTTCCTGATGATTCTTCATTTCTCCATGCCCATAATTCATTTTCTCTATTGCTAAGTGAATGTGCAATAGAGATCCATGTTTTGGGGTTTTGGAATAGGCCATTTTTTCCCATGCAAAGCCCATAAAAGTTTTAGAACTTGAATCCATGAACTGGGGGTTTGTAGAGGTTGCTTTTGCCTCGTTGAAGCCATTAAATGTTTCCTCAAAGTATTTTGTCACCTGGTTCATTTTTCCCCAATTACCATTTTTTATTTTGGTTCCTAGGACATTTTTGTCGATACCCAGAACTTGTATTTGGTTGTGAAGTTCATCCTGGTGCTAGATTGGTTGATTAAGTGCAAGGAACGCATCTGTAATATGATTAACTATGTTCGGGTTTGACTATTGGATTGGATGAGTAAGTCCAAGGAACCCATATGTTATTGGTTTGTTGCATTAGCAGTCTGTGAAACAACTGTGTGTTGGATTGATTGTGGATGTATGGTATTGTTGTGTGTGAGCCTGGTATTGTTCCCTTATTCCCTATGGAAATCATGCCCATATCGGGGGTGGCATTGGTGCTGAGGTATTGATGATCCCTCTGGCCTGTGGTTGGGTGGAACGTTGGAGTGGCATAGCTGGCTATGGGACAACTCTTTTTCAAGATTAGTATTCTTGTGTGTTTAATCTCTGCAATGGATTTAATTGATAATTTATCATGAACATGTTAAATGGGTGAACATGATAAATGTTGCTTGTTTTATGAATTATGAACATGATGAATTCTTTGAATAAAATGTATTTGTTTCCACTGTATATTGCATGCATTATGCTTTGGTGTATGTTTTTATTTTCAATGCAGATTTCTGTTTATGTCTATGGGGCTCATTTCCCCATTTAAATGGTAGCAGCAGTGTCACAGTCGCGTCCTCTCAGATGGGAGGGGACAAGACAGTGTGGTATCAAATAACTGGCTGCAACATTGGGTCTCAATGGGCCGAGATGAGCAGTTGATAGAGGAAAAATCACCCTCTATGGTCCACAGGAAAAGAGGCAGGCAGAGAAAATTTTCAAATTTTTTTCGAAGTGTTGGAATTTTTCCTGTGTCAACTCAGGTTGCCAATTTGAGCCGACATGTGTCGGCTAAATTAGCTAAGTCAAGCTGATGAATATCGCCGTAATTAATATCATATTGAAATATTGAGCTGAGACGACACATTTCAGCTGGGTTGGCCGATTTTTTCCAACAAGCTTGTAGCAACCGTTTCGGCATGAAAGGATAATACCAGCCAATGAAGAGAAAGACATAATTTTTACAGAAATTTTTCTTAGTGATGAAAAATGTGCATGTCAACTCAGTTGGCCAAGTTTTTTCAATACGTGTTGGCTGAACTTCCGAAGGGGCACCAATGGTGTCAACGTGAAAGGATGAATGGAGCCGATGAGGAAGAGGAAGAAGAAGATTTTTTTCGGAAAAAATATCTAAGTGTTGAAAAAATTATAAGAATTTGGTGACGGTTGCCGATACATTGGTTTTGTTGGATGAGTTTCTCCAACACACGTCGGAAGGACTTGACTAGTTTCACCGATGATCTAGAAAAGATAGAAAACATTCTCAAAATTTTTCTAAGTATGGACATGTGGCCCAAACTTGGGGAGTTTAGCCGATACATGTCGAAATAAATGGGTGAGTTTCACCAACACATGCCAGGAGAACTCAATAAGTTTCATCGATATGTGTCAGGTGGAAAAGTGGAATCTCTCTGATACGTGTTGGGTGGAAAAGTGGAGTTTCATCAATGCCAAGAAGGAAAGAAAAATTTTCAAAATTTTTCTAATTATCGAAAATCCCATATCGACAAGAAAATATGAGTTTTTTCGATACATGTTGAGTGAACTCTATGAGTTTTGGTGACATGTCAAAAAAGTTTTGTGAGTTTTACTGATCGGAAGAAAAGGGAAAGTTTGTCGATGTGTCGGAAGCAAAATCAGAGTTTTGCTGACACGTCGTGAGCGAAGGTGAAGTTTTGTCGATTGGAAGGAAATGAAGAGTTTTGTCAACACGTCGAAAGGAAAAGGTGAGTTGAGCTGACATGTTGGAAAACTTTGGTGAGTTCGTTGATCGGAGGAAAATGGAAAATTCACCGAAAACAGAGAATTTTAATAGGTTTTCAGTGGGATTTGAAGGTGCCAAAAAGTTGAAAAATGGCAGAGTTTTTGTGCCATATTGGATGAAAATGAAATATTTACAAAAAAAAAAAATGAGGACACTGTGCTCAACCCACCCTGTAGTGGCAAGCTCCCTTGATCCCATCATCCCCCCCCTAGAGACAATCGTTTTTGTGAAAGAAAAGTATATGTTTTGAAAAGATGTCAACATATGATTTTTCCAAATGTGGGAAAGTAAATTATAAATTCCTGAGAATCTTATGCAGCTAACAATAGTGTTCCTGAATACATTTTGTAGAGTTACAAAGAGGAAAAGAAAAGGATGATCAAGGATCTCGAAGATCAAAACCAATTGACTATAGTCATGCTACAGAGTTTGGTAGACACCCATATGTAGATGAACTCTAGGAATCAGTTAACAGAGATAGAAGGGAGTAGTATAAATTCCCACAAGGATGTGAAGCTTCACCCTAGGAAGAGAGGTTTCAAACCTTCTCACCTCCTAAATCAGCAAGGGCATACATCACAAGTTGTGAGTAATCCAGCCAGAGTGATGAGGGAAAGGTCAAGGAACCCACTCAATTGTTCCTACAAGGGAGCTGGAGGATGCCATCCGATTGATGCATCCATTTTGTTCAATTTTGAAGAGAACTAACGGCAGTGTCAGTGTGTATTTTGTTAAATTTTTTTAAAGAATTGAGGACAGTGTCATTGAAGGAAGAGGGGAATGTAACACCCCGGTTTTGACCCCAAGAGGGAGGTTTATGTGTGCCCCAGTTTCGACCACATGGTATTGAATTGCATATGATGTAAATAGTGATACAAAATCATGGTGTGGAGCTCAAGGAAAAGGCCCCACCATGGATTTAGTGTTTTATGTTTCGACAATCAAAATTGATGCCGATGGTTTATGTGCTAGCTGAGAACAATATGTTTGGGACATCATGTAAAAATCCAAATTAATAAAAATACCACAACTAGCTATGCGTTATAATGTTAAAGAGATGGGGGCATGATTTCACAAGGGACAGGGAAGGGATATTCAAACCCTTGAGCCAATGGGGAAAAGAAAATTTTCAAGAGAAAACCCATAAACTTGTCAACTACCCATTTTTCCTTTTGTGCGCAGTCATTTAGAAATTGGTCGGGTAAGTTAATGCATCTGGATGGGAAGAGTATGGGAGTCAAATTCGAATTTGGGAAGCCACCCATTTTTGGAAAATGTGTTTTTGATTTCTTGGGCAAGTAAATGCTTGGAAATGAATTCCCAAGCTATTATTCACCCATTTCTCTCGTTCCTCACCCATTCTAATTCACGTTTGGGGCTCCCTCATGCAACTGAAACTTGTTGAGCTCCTCTTTCATGTTTTTTGTAGTTTTACCATTTTTCTCCATGGTTGGGAAGTCATTTTTTTGTTGTTGTGTTCATGTGCAACAGGGATTCATGTTTTGGAGGTTTTAACAGGCCGTATTGTCTCCTTAACACATCTAATATTGCGGGGCATTTTCCCCTCACTATTTTTTTGTCATTTCTTCATTTCTCCATGCCCAGAATTCATTTTTTGTGTTGCTGAGTGAATGTTTAGTAGAGATCCACGTTTTGGGGTTTTTGAAGAGGTCTTTTTTGCCCATGCGAAAACCATAGACATTTCTAAACTCGAATCCATGAACTTGGGGTTTGTAGAGGTCCTTTTTTCTCGGTGAAGCCATTAAACGTTTCTTGGAATGATTTGCTCACCTGGGTCATTTTTCCCAAATTACCATTTTCGATTTTGGTTCCTAGGATGTTTTTTTCCATACCCAGAACTTGTATTTGGCTGTGAATTTAAACGTGGTGCTGGCTTGGCTGAGTAAGTCCAAGGAAACTATATTTTAGATGGTTTTCTATGTTTGGGTGTGATTGTTGGCTTGGATGAGTAATTCCAATGAACCAGTATGTTATTGTCTTGTTGCCTTAGCAGTATGTGAAACCCAACTATGTGTTGGCTTGAATATGGATGTATGTTCTTGTCATGTGTGAGCCTTCTATTGTTCCCTTATTCCTTATGGAAATCATGCCCAGCTTGGGGGTGGTAGTGGTGTTGAGAGATTGATGATCATGCTCGCCTATGGTTGGGTGGAACGCTGCAGTGACATAGCTGGTTGCGAGACAACTCTTTTTCAAGATAAGTATTCTTGTGTGTTTAATCTCTGCAATGGATTTAATTGATAATTTATCATGAACTTGTTGAATGGTTGAACATGATGAATGATTTTTATGAATTATGAACATGATGAATTCTTTGAATAAAATGTAATTTCTTTCGATGTAGATTGCATGCATTATGCTTATGTGTATGTTTTTATTTTCAATTCAAGTTTTTGTTTATGTATTTGGGGATCATTTCATTGTTTAAATGATAGCAACAATGCCATATTCACATTCCTCTTGAATGAGAGGGGACGTGACATAAGGTGTTAAAGAAATGTAACTTAATAGGATATTATATTGTACTTTTATTGTATTCCTCCATTGGAGATATTATTCCTTCATTTAGATATTTCCTTGATGTAATTGGTCATGTAAAAGTCATGAGGTAAAACCTCCATTGTAAATCAGTGAAATGTTGATGTATTTGTAACTTTGGAATGTATTCACTTGTATATATTATATTGTATTTCATTGTATCTTGATGTTCCTCCTATCGGAAGAATCATTAACATAATAAATTCATGTAAATTCATAGAGGTTAACCCTCCTTTGTAAGTTGGGGCAATAGTCCCCACAGTTCATGGGTACTAGGGTTATTAGAATCTCCTAGTGAAATCGGCCCTACTAAGTAATTGTAAAGTGGAAAACTAGTATAAATAGAGAGTGAGAATCTCTATTTGAAACACACACTCACTCAAGTATAGCGCATGAGTGAGAGAAGAGGACCTTGCACATGTGAGAGAGAGAACAACTGTCGAAGATCATCTTTTTGTTTTTGGGTTTTACTTTTGTTATTGGTACTCATTCTATCTTTGAAGAAGTCATGGGGTTTTCTCCGTTATGGTTTCCTCGAGAAAAAATCCTTGTGTCTCTTGTCTCTTGTGATTATTACTATGCATGTTATTCTCTTAGATAAAATCCTAGATCATATTGATTAAATGATAAAAATATAATATGGTATCAGAGCTAACCCGATAAGAAAAAACTGTGCAGCTACTGAAGCTAAGGCTTCTTTATTTTTGGGTCTATCTCCATATATCATTATAAAAAGGAGGCTAGGCTAACCCCCCATTGAAGTGCACATCTTTTTGCTGAAGCAGAATTTGATTCCGAGCATTTTCATTTTTTGACCTGTCACTACTACGAAAAATTAGGGATTTTCATAGAAGAGGAATTTTTGAGTGAGCCCATCATAGGATTTCTCTCCTCAAAATAGAAATTTAGAGACCAAGATCAAAAAGAATTGTTGGGTAAAACTCTGGGAAAGTCAAACCTTAATTTGACCCTGGACCAAAAAACCCTAAAAGGCTAAAACTAGTCATTTTGGTGCATTTGCTATATCTTGAGATTGGAGAATGCTTAGGAGATGGAACTTTTATAGGAAAAATATAAATTCCTTGTGTACCCTGTGTAAATTTTCAGCCTCAGATTCTCTATATTCAGGGAGATATGATTCATCCAAATCAGGGTTCTAGCCTCTCCCTAGATTCATCCCTAAATAGGACACCTAGGGAAATTTGTTATATCTCGGGCTACAAGAAAAAGCTCTCCAAAATGACAAATGCCAATTAAAAAATGACCAAAATCCATTCTCCCTCCTCATGAAATACTTTTATTAAATTCATGAGGCCTCTTAAGGTTGAAATTCCCTCCATGTGCTTCCTCGAACTCATCTCAGTGGTTTAGTAACCTCGATGACACTTGTCTTGCTCTTCATGCTCCAACTATTCATCCAATTCGAATGGATGCCTCTAACTCCCAAATTCACCCTCTTGGTGGCTATTTTTACCCCTTTCATGTAATATTTTTCATAGGTTATCAATTAGGTATGAATTTGTCATACTTTTCATAGAATCTTTCATCATTTATTGTCATAGCGTGCATGGAATCCCCATCCAAGTTGCACACATTGTCTTCTAGTATATTCATATTCCATGTTAGTTACTCTCCTTTAACAATTCAAATTCCTTGGCTCATGATATGCTATTTGACACCACATGACCCTCCAATAATGTTACTTTTCCCATGGATTCGAATTTGGATGAAGATCATGCCAAGTGTGTGGGGAATCTAGTCACCCAGAGGCTCCACAAGATTCCAAGTGTCTTAATGAACCCATGCCACCCTATTTTATTATAATTTATCATTTATGTGACCCATTTAAATGTTAATATCATAAAATAAAGTCCTTTTGGTTCATATAACCACTTTATTACCAAATCTATGTCTCCAACTCAACCTAGGGAACTAGTAGGTTGGTGAAACATTATTTTCAAGTAGTATTATTTGAATGGGGACATGAAAATCCTCCCCACCCAATATTGTTGTCTTCAAGAAATGGAAATTTTGGGTGCTGCAAATTTTTTTCATCTTCCCAACTGACATCCTCACTTGGGACTCCTTCCATTGCACCAAATGCTATCTTATGGTTCTGCTTCTTAATTTTCTTTAGTTGCAATTGGAATAGTGGGACTCATGTACTACAATTTCATGTTTCCAAAATTAAAGAGTTGTGCATTTTTCATATTGATATATATTGTGACATCACCAATAAAAACAAAAAGATAAATTAATTCCATCTAAACATAATTTGCACAAATAAGCTTTACCTCTATATTTTTCAAACCATTTTATGAACTTTAAACCTCTTATTGATCATTGTATAATTATTCGAAGTTGTACCGAGTTACAAAACTTTGAGTCTTTAAGTTCTTAAAAATATTTCATAGAGGAACCACCATGATTGCTACTGCACTACTCTGATTACAATCACCTTCCCAAGTGGTGAGCCAATCTGTCATACTGCTTGCTTCACCCAATATCGAAACCAAGCAATATGAGGATCCCATTGCTTGTATCACACCCGTCCAAACATCATGAGTACAAAATATAGATCATGAAAGTACATAACAAAATCATACAAATGTACATCAATGAGGTACTTTATCTAAGAATCATGAAAGTTCTTGTACATATGAGTAAGTAGATCATCATGTGGCCCATGCACATGTTGCTAGGAAAAATGCACCTCCTGCGGACAGTAGTTGTTCCTCTAGCCTGAATGGTTTAGATATAGAACAAATAGTTCACAACAAAATTGGAATACTTTACCTAGAATGCATGGAGATCTGGAATGAGTCCCTTTGATGGAATAGTGTAGCTGTTTCCTATAATGATATCACTTCACGAATGTACCTGCACGATCACATGAAAACAAGCAAATGAGATAAAAAAAGCACTAGAATATGATCCAATATTCTATGTTAGTGACTAAGGAATCCAACAATAAAATACATGATAATAACACAAGATACTTTATTGGAAACGAACCAATTTTGCATTAAGGAATGAAGAATAAGTTTACAACCTTTGCCTTAGTGTCAATATGCTCCTTCACAATGCCAATATCTTGTCCCCAAAAGCTCCAATGTGCTCCCTCTATGATCACCCTACTGATTGGGCCAGATAGTTAATGCAACAGCATAAATTTTCTCTCTCCTCGACCATGGATATGAGCCTGCTTTTATAGGCCTTGGGAGGATAGGGATGGTTGAGTAAATGGTGGGTGAGGTGGATAGCAGATCCCAAAAGGATGCGTCTTGAGTCTAGGTAGTCCTTAGGTGTAGGGATAAGGGTGCAACAAATATTTCCTTCGAGAAGCTTCGTGGAAACCTCTCTTTTTAACTTTTTACCATGGGCACCTCTTCTTGCTCACTATGACAGATCTGTGACATGGAAAAAATGCACCTTGTACAAGAGGTAAAGGTGGTGGCACCGCCTATTGTCAAAAGAGTAAAGTAATTGCTGAAGAAGGTACCGCTTATTGACTTAAAGGAAGGAGAACTGTTGGATTTTCATATGCAGGATTGATGCCTGGGCAAGTGTTTCACTTCAAAATTTGGGATTCAAGGAAAATACTAGTGTTTGGGACCTCATCACATGATGATGATGAGATTTATGTATAACAAAATGTCCCCAAAAGCATGAGGCTAGAGGGATACAATAGGGGAAATATTTGAAAGAGAAAGTTATCACTTTGAGGCAAGAATCGACTTGATTGGAGATCATCAACCAAGCATCTGTAATACATCAATACATTTTGACGCATGATCAAATGTGTCCTCATCATGGCTGCAGACCAATTAAAGGAAGATCCATGAGAGAGATTAACAAAAATGGCTACTAGAATACAACGTAGATCCATGTGATAGAGGACTCAAACTTGGGACATAGCTACTAGAAATACAATGTAGATCTATGTGAAATGAACACAAATTCGAGCACAACCATGACCATACAAATGTGGATCCATGTTGGGACTTCATACAATATACTCCATCACAACTTGGGGAGAAATATATGAGTGATTTTAGCAGATACACAGGGTCTTCATCTCGTCTTCCACAAATTACAATTCTATCCATGTCATTACAATGATATGAAGTCGAACATGTTAGAAACCACTTGATTACTGGTCAATGATGTGAACCGTTAACAAGTGCAAGGGATATCACCATTGATGTCAATGACTCCCAAGGTACCCTAATATAATATACTGAGTGTGAATAGATGATTTGATGTCGAACACTTACTCGAGTCGATCGATCAAAGGCCAATGATATGAACCTATGTCGAGAGAAAGAGAATCTGTCATTGAGGCATACAAATCTCAAGCTACTAAACTTGTTTCTAAGACTAATTCCTGGATGATGAGCTTATGTCAACAGGAATAGTCCCATCGAAGGAGGGCCATAATGAATCCCATATCGATGACATGAAACTCGGAACAAAGTTTTGGAATGTTGTAGATAATGTAACCATAGGAATGACTCAAAAGGTACTGACATAAAGGATATTTTGACTATAGAGGTAAACTTTCAACTTCCCTTTGAACATCGGGCGTCACGACAATAGAATTGGAAGCATTGACTCAACAAGGCGAAACACAATGTGACATTGGACAATGCATTCTTTGGATAAATCAAAAGAGTGACATGACTCATGAAAGTGGATCGACTCAGAGATAAGATGAATACCAAATTGAGTGTATGAAATACAGACAAGTGCCATGTTCAAAGCTGACAACAAACTACCATTTTATTTTCAAAATGAATTAATTACCTTCCTTTAATTTCCCCATGATGTTTAATGAGTGCCTATTTTTCATTTTTAAGAGTTCAAAGAGGGTAACAAACACTCTTTGTAGCTCATCCAAATACAAGTCCATTCTCATATGTTTTACAAACCTGAGAAAGGAGGGGTTCATTCCCAAAAGAGGGTCACTCAATGTTTAGTTTAACGAGTCCAATGAAAGTTAACTTGGTATTGTTCATGTTTAGAGAGTCTGTGAAGATGAAATATGACTCGAAAGGGTCATTTTTCGTAAATAGTCAATCTGAACAAAAAAATAGATAAACTACCATAAAAAAGGCAACTCTTCAAATACCGTTATGAGCGTGAAGAAGAAAAGTGCACTCGACAATATTTTCACATTTAGGGAGTCTGAAAAGAGTTTAAAGAAGACACCAATAGGTTTATTTTGCACGATGAACAAGTTTTACGAGCCTGAAAAGAATCGATAAAATACTCTGAACTTTGATACCAGGTTTTGGGAGCGTGACCATAGTGTCCAAATGAATGCTCAAGGACCTTTTCCAGTTTTTAGAAGTACGAAAAATTCAAAAAATAATCTTCCCCATAGCCAATACTGTTTATTTCTGTCCTTGGAAGACATTTTTAAAAAAGGTTATTAGTCTCCCAAAATATTTAAAATGACTTTTACAAACTATGTAAAAGGGTATTTTTGATAAAAATGATTTAAAAACATTAAAATATTACAAAAACCCTAAAAATATGCTATAAAAGCTAAGTAAAATAGTAAAAATAAAAACATTTACTAGTTTACCAAGTCTTGGAGCATTTTGGGAGAATTGAGGTGTAGATTTCAATCAAAGATTGTGAAGACGTCGTCTGACAGTTTTTCGCATCATAAGATCCATGTAATAGCGAGAAACCTTCCCTTCCTTTTTATGGTTATAATTTTTTATTTTTGTTGGGGATTAGAGCCTTAAGAGAAACCCTAAAAAATGGATGGCAGGGACCACTTTTGGCCTTTACAGGAAGAGAAGTTCCCGATAAGAACCACAATTTTTTAGTTTTGCTCATTCGGTGGCACCGCTCTATCCTAAAGGGATAGGAATGGTTTCATCCATGAGGTCCAACAAACACATGTCCTATTCAAATTAAAAGTTTTCAATCATTTTTAATTGTGGAATATGCTTCTAAATGACTCATTAATCATTTTTGATAGGTCATTTGGTAAAAAATGGTGATTTTGAAGGAGAGACAACATGATGATGACGATGCTCATGCCGCAAGAAATGCAGGTAGCATAGCTTCCTTGAGAGGTCATCGCCTCTTAAAATTCTTTCACGCTTCTATCATGGTTTCACATGCATGTCTATTGGAGTACATCCTACGGATGTGGAATCTGAAACAACATTATTTTGAGGTGGGACCTCATATTGTGACTTTGGAGGTGGATGATATCTATTTCCTGACAGGGCTATCTAGATGAGGAGAACCTATTTCTCTGACTGGTTCCCGAGGTGGGGACATGACTACATAGGAGATTATTGATCACCATTGTTTCCCATTTACAAAAACGCCAAGTAAGAAGATCTCAATCAAGGCTATGAGGGATCTACCGCTTCAGACTATTCTATTTACTATGCAAAGGGTGGCTAGGATACTGGGTCCCCTCCAAGCATCCTGGGCACATCTATTGTATGCCCTGGAGGCAATGGCAACCACAGTATATAACTGGATTGAGGCACTATTAACTTTGTTCAAGGATCAACTGATGAAATGTCGGCAAGGAGAGCTAAAACAGTTCAAGTATTGGACCATCTAAGTGTGCCTCTTCTTTGAGAGGGTACCCCTCATGAGACCCTAGTTAGTATTTATCGAGCTCAAAGCTAGAGAACCCCGCATGTTGTGATGGGTAGATATCATGTCCCGCACAGGAGGTGGCGGGGCCAAGGTAAAGTTCGAGGTCATCTTCTTCTGCTGGCTGAGTGATCAAATCCTCATGATTGAGGATTATCCATATGCAGGAACCAACTTCCAAGGAGACCCCGACCTACAACTACCACCCGGCGCTCAGTGGGATGACACAGTTAGAAGAAATACCTAAGATGTTGATTATATTTTTCATGTTTTATAATTTTTATGGATGATAACAAGACCTGAATTTTACATTCAGATGTTGGTGATGCATGGCCCTGGGGATCCTCCCTAATGAACAGGAAAGCAGGATCTCACTTTGTCCATAAAGGAAATGATGAGCTCACGGAGTTAGAGGAGAATCTAGATCATCTGACTCTGGATATCTTGGATGCTACTATAGATGACCTCCCTAGGAGGTTTCAGAGACATATCATGGCAATATCAAGCCACTTCAGTCGCTTGCTACCTAGAGTAGTAAGGGCCATTATATTCTACCACGAGCACCATTAGAGTGGTCTGCATGATGTATCCTTGAAAGCTTAGCTAGCTTCAAGATTTTTGTATCATTTTGTATGCCTAAAAGCTGTAGTGCTTCAGATGAGGTCTCATGACCATATTGTTTTCTAAAAAACACTTTTTATACATATATATGTATTTATACATACATATATATGTATTTATACATACATATATATATATATATATATATATATATATATATATGTGTGTGTGTGTGTGTGTGTGTGTGTGTGTGTGTGTTTGTGTGTGTGTGTGTGTATGTATATATATATATGTATATGTGTATAGAGAGAGAGTAAGTTCTAGTGTTTACATGTGCTTCAAATGGATGAATTATATTTACATGAGTTTTACATGTTTTCTATTGTTTATTTTACATTATTATTGACCATGTTTATTTTAACAAGTTATGAATGGGAAATATGAATGTCCAAAATGAAATTTTCCAATGACTCAGCAATCATATTATCAGACCTAGGGATATGCCTATAAGTGATGAAATCGAATGACCTTTATAATAAACACACTCTCATAAAGAGGTGGAGAAGTGTAGGGTTCCTAATAGTGTAAACATGATTTAGGTGACAAAACATTAATTGAGAGTCCATAAACACTACCAAATCATGAATGTCTCGAGATGCATCCTTAGTGAGTAAATCTATCATTTCTTGATATTCAACAATGTTGTTGGTAGCTAGACCAATTCAAAACACTCATGAACTAACTAAATCCTGAGCTAGGGAATACAACATCCAAGCCACTGAAGCAAGTTTCAAAGTATGACGAAATGCACCATCAACGAAACCATAGAAATCCATCCAATATGCATAATTAAAACATGGTATAAATAGTATGGACATCAACTCAAAACCATATTGAAAATGACAAAACACATTGAAAGACAAATATACATATATACAAGGTACCATACATAAATGTCTTAAGCATAGTACCTCTTCAGGTATAGCCCATTACAAGGTTTCCCTAAGGGTATCCCGTCAAAATATACGAGCTCATAAGGCTGTTTCTATAAGACCTTACTAACAATAAAGGGACCGTACCGCACGGATTTGAACTTTCCCTTCCCTAGTTTATCATGTCTCTAATCATAAGTCAAGACTAAGTCACCTTCGTTGAAGACACGAGGTTGAATAGAATTGTCATATTGTGCCTTGACACATTTTTTGTGTGCCTCGTTAGCTAAGGCAACATATCTTCTACTTTCATCAAGGTTAGTCAAGTAAAAAAATCTGTCTTTCTTGGCAAACGTTTGTGGGAGAAGTTCTACTACGAGTTTAAGTGACAGGATTTGACACTGGATATGAAGGATGACTTCCAGTCCATAGAACAACTGAAAGGGTGTGAAACCAGTTGCCATTTTTACTAAAGTTTTGTAATCCCAAAGTGCGAAAAAGAGAGTCAAGTGCCAGTTGGATTTGTGATATCCAACCATCCTACACAGCATAGTTTTCAAAACTTTGTTAATGGCCTCGACCTAACCATTAGCCTGTGGGTAATACAGAGTTGATTTTTCATGGAGGAAACCCATCTTGGCACTCATCTCAACCATCATCTGATTCCGAAAATGAGATCCGTGGTCAAAAAATATAGCTTGCAGGACTCCAAACCTAGCTATCACATGATTGAATAAAAAGAGGGTGGCAGTCTTACCATCTTCTACATATGTAGGCATTGCCTCAACCCATTATCTAAAATAATCCAGGGATATTATGATGTAAGCATGCCCCCCTGGCTGAGGTAGGCTTACAATGCATAAAATAAATACCCCATTTGGAAAGAGGGCCAACTGAAATGACAGGGTTTAAAGGAGCAGTGTGGGTGCACTTTTTTGGATAAAAGTGTTGACAGGGTGGGAATTTCTTAACCTCCTCATGAAAATATTTGAAGATTGAGGGCCAAAGATACCAAGCATGAAGGATTTTATGGGTTGTAGCTATCCCAAAAAGATGACCACCACATGCTCCAGAGTGGCAATCATTCAAAATCATTATAGCCTCTTCATGTGTAAGGCATAGCTGAAGGATAGAATCAATACCATGTCAGCACAATGTATCATTCAGAATGAGATAGTACTTTTTTTGGTGACGGATACAATGGAGATCGTCATGGGATATATCAGGCAGAAATATCTGAGTCTGGAGATAGATGATCGAATCTCCATACCATGGGTTAGTTGTGCTTATCAAGAACAAGAATTCATTTGGGAATGAATCATTGGGCTCAACTTCTATCAAAGGATAGGGAAGATCACACATTATCTCCGCAAAAACCAAGGATTTATTTGAAGTATCCTTGGAAAACTCAAGATCAAATTCCTATAGGATAACAATCCAACAGGAATATTTCCCCCCTAGTGCCCAATGATTCAGAATGTAGTACATAGGGTTTTGATCTGCGAGTATAGTTGTGGTACGAAGCATAATGTAATGAAAAAATTTCTAAACAGCAATGGCCGTGGCCAAAGCTAAATTCTCCACACACAAGTAACAGGTGTCGGAGTCAATGAGACTCTTACTCATGTAATATATCACGTGTTCTTTTCCATTGGAATTTTCCTGTGCTAGAACCATTCCGATGGTAGTAGCAAAGGCAGCAACATACAAGAGAAATTCCTTTGAATAATATGGGGTTGTATCATGGGTTAGTGGGTTAGAGCGTGCTTCAGATTATCAAAGGCTCATTGGGCATGGTCATTCCAGAAGAAAGGGGTGTCCTTCTTTATGAGACACATATAACCGTGTGTTTTCTCGACGAAGTTGCACACAAAACAAAAAAGAAATTATTCCTTCCCTTGCAAAATTTGGAGCTCAGTAAGGTTTTCCGTGGTAGGTAAGGCCAATATAGCATCAATTTTCAGAGGATCAATCCGGATTCCATCTTTGGAAACCACGAAGCCAAGAAGGTGTCCAATCTCAAAACAAAAGACACATTTGTGTGGATTCAGCTGTATGTTATAATGATGACACCTAAGGAAAATGTCTCCAAGGTTCCCAATATGGTCCTCCATTGATACGAATGAGTGGGGAGATCATCAAGGTAGAGTTCCATGATGTGCTTGATATCATGGAAGGCATAGGAAATGGATCGTTGGAATGTAGCTCTAACGTTCTTTATGCCAAGCAGTAACTTTCGATACGCGAAGGTTCCCCACGGTAAAATGAATGTCATTTTATGCTGATCATCAGGTAGAATATCTATCTGATTGTAGACAAAAAATCTAGCCATAAAAGAAAATATGATGCTCCCAACACACTTATCGATGATTTGATCGATGTGTGGAGTAGGGAAATTGTCCTTAGGAAAATCCTTATTCAAGTCTCAAAAATCGATACAGACTCTAATAGTTCCCTACTTTTTGGTTACAAGGACAATGCTAGATACCCATTCCATCATGGGTATGGGATAAATAAACCCCACCTTCAAAAAAATTTCTACTTCATCTTTGATAGCCACAACCTTCCTAGGATCGACTTGACGTAATTTTTGTCTGACGGGTTTTTCCGTGGAATAGGTTTTAATCTCATGTACGAAAACTGACGGATTAATCTGAGGCATTTCCTCATTATTCCAAGAAAATATATCATGAAATTATTTGAAAAGAGCTTTAAAACTTTCGGTTTCCTCCATCGAGCAATTCTGGCCTACATGATTGTGCTCAACAGTTCCGGGCTTGAGTGATATGTCGATCGGGCTTGTCTCAGTTATGTTGCAAAGATTCCCTTCAAAATTTGTGTATTGTAATAATACAGGTGTTTGTGGATGGGTGAGAATATCAGTACTGATAAGCAATACAAGGTCAAAACCTACAGAACTGGTGTTGGGAAGACAAGAAGATCGATGATGGTGATCTTCCCATACAGGTTCATTCGCACTCATGATCTCCTTAATGGAATCATTCGAAGGAAAAGTATGTGTGAGATAGTATAGAGTGGGAAGAGAGGGTTCCAGCAAGGCAAGTGGTAAGGATTTGAAGCTACCAAATGAAGATCATCTGGCTGGTCCTTGGAAGCAGATTGGACAACATCATACAATGCTTCATAGGGGCCAAGAGAGGATGGCTCAACAACTTCTTTGACTTTAGTACTATAACAAGTCATGAAAATCATGTTCATGGTCACTACTTCCATACTAGGAGGGGCAGAAAGAAACACTCCCATAAGGGTTGAATCTTTCAACATACCTACCCCAATCGACTGATAAGGAGGAGGGAACTGACCTAGCATAGGGATGTTATTCGCAGTGGGAGTAGTAACATCTGGTGAACAAACGTTAAGTTAATCGATAGTTACAATTTTTCCCAAATTAGGAAACTGGAGAGTTCGAAAGACTATTGAAGCGATGGTATTCATGGCAAAGAACCAATTTCTCCCCAATAGGATATTGTAATCTAATGGGGAATCAACTACTTCCACTTGAATGGAAACAATTCCCCCCCAAGCTCGACTTAAATGGCTAGTAACAGACCATGAGGCTGGAAACCTCATCCATCAAAATATTTTAATGTCGTAGGAGACTTTGTAAGATCAGGAGAACCAATGGCTCTCCAACATGCTATAGAAAATACTGAGGTTGAATCTCCCTCATCCAGAACGGTCCAATGGACCTTTCTCCCAACTTCTCTAGAGGCAATTTGAAATGCAAGGTGGTGAGGTAATATGGATTTATAGTTCTCTACATTAAAATTAATAAAGTTGGTGTTATCTAGTTCTAATGCCCCCAAATCCGTTAGTAGGTTTTTATGCTGCGTTGGACAACTTTAGAGTACCTCAAGGGCATACATTGCATAAGGTGCCTGAGATAAATCTTCAACAACATTATATAATTGTGCAGCTCAGGCATTGGGATTGAAAACAACCTTCCTAAGCATAGCCTTAGGCAGTCGTAAAATTAAATCAAGATTAGGTTTTTCAATCACGAGAGGGCCATTAAGCGAAGATGGAGGATAACTAGTAGAAGGAACTTTCTTGGAAGAACGATTTTCATCCTTCTTCTCTACTGCTTGTCATATGAATGACTATGAGTATTCAAATTGATGGTATCTGAGGACATCATTTTGATTTCTTCCGTAGAACCAGAGGTCCCTTGATTAGACATGTGGTTTATCAATTATTGCTGAGACAAGAAGGGATCGGTACGCATCGCAGGTGTTGGATTACTTTTCATGAATTCACTAATCTCTTCATGACAAGGGAACTCCTTCATGAAATGATCATCCCCACATAATAAGCAAGGGTACTTATCTTTTCTCTTCACTCTATTATCATTCTCTGTGGTTGTAGCCTTGGTATTCTCCTGTTGGTTTCCAAGTCTATATTTTCACCTTTTCCTTTTTTCTTATTTCTGGGTGTTTGCATATTTTGAATAGCATTTACCTCGGTGGAAACCATTGGAGTTGAAGTAGTAGTAGCAGAAGCATTAGGTTGTTTGGAAGGTTCGACTGCACATGAGGATTGGATTGAACTAACAACCCCATCAAAAAGTGTCTCTGTGGGTGGTTTGGAAGGGGCAGTGCAGGGACAAGGAGCTTGAGCGATTAGGTCATACAAAGTTACGGATTGGGAATATACCAAATCCAGACACTAAGCATGATTGATATCCTACTCTTCGGTAATAACACCACCCATAGCCACATCTCAGGAAATGGGAGGCAACAGGGATTTCATGAACCAATTAGCGAACCGTTGGTCCTTGATGGGAGCTTTAATAGGTCATCTCTGCCATCTCCACTCATGGATATGATCTGATATGTGTGTGGAGGTATTTTGATGGAGTGAGGTGAAAAGGTTTGTACCCGTTTCATAACGAATGGGTAGCTGAAAGTGTGTGAGAAAAACTCTTTCCAATGAGATAAAATCCACAAACGAATGTTGTAGAAGTTCAATATACCACTTTGCGGCCGTACCGGTCAAATGCCGCTCGAAGAGTCTCAAACGAATAGATTCATCCATTAAGGAGTTCAAAGAACACCATAGATGAAAAATCATAACATGATTTTTGGGATCATCTCCCTGCTTCCCATCAAACTTTGGAATGTCTGATGGTCACTTGACTGGAATAGAAGGACACAAAGGGTTGTAGTGAATGGGATCATTTATCAATTTGGACAAATCGGGCAGGTCCAAAGTTGCTAGGAATGGAAGTTTTCGATTAGGTTCGACATACTAGTAGTATTGATAAGGAATATGTGTACTAGTAGGACCATAATCTGATTGATATATCGGCTGATAAGCAGATTGATTGGTATATGACCCTCCCGAAGAGCCTCCCAAAGGGGGTGGGTGTCCAGGATGAGGTCATCTAGAGGTGGTGGGCCTCCAAATGGTGGTGGACCTCCAGGTGGTGGTCCGTCGGGTGGTGGTCTTATAGAAGGTGGGCCTCCAGGCAGTGGTCCCATCGAAGGTGGGCCTCTAGGTTGTGGGCCTCCTGGTGGTGGTCCACCAGATGGTGGTCTTCCATAATGAGGACCTCCTCTAGGTGGGACTCTGCTTGGTGTACCTCAAAAGCATGGGCCACCATAAGGTGGCCCTCCAGAACCTCCAGTAGTAAGAATAGGCATTCCTCCCATTGCTAGGATGTATGACCAATTAGATTTTCCCCATGGTGTAAACGTGTTTCTAGGGTAAGGGATTCTAGGATACATAATTCCTGTAGATGCAAGTTGATAGTTCATATTTTCTACATGTATTTGATTCACTGGGTAACCATAACCCCAAGAAGACTGGTTGGCTACATGTTGTGCCCCTAAGGGTTGTCCTGAACTCAACGGAGGGTTTACCATATTGGTATGGGTAGGAGGAATAACCACTGTCGGTTTTCCTACAACAGAAGTCTCTCTAGTACTAGTAGAAACTCCACAAACATATAATGCAACTCGCGTTGGGGGTTTCCCCCTAGCGTTGGAATGTACTGACACCATTTGAGCTGAGGATTTCCCCCTAGCTACAGAGGTTATGGGAGGACTAGAAACATACCTAGGATTTAAAACTGTAGGGTTGGAGGTTTTAACTAGATTATTAGGAGTCACACTACAAGCCATGACATCTTCAATAGGATCCAAAGTCTCAGCAAGTGAACGATATCTAGAAGGCCATGGATCCGATAGACAAGGTAAAAGAGCCGACATAGGTTCTTTGTGAGCTATAGGAATGGCCATAACTCTTTACATCCTCTCTTGAAAACTATGAGCGCGATCAAGAGATGCTTGGATTCTCCTATATTCATCCTCACCTGGAGGAGGGTTCTCAAAAGAAGGTCTAGTAACCCAAAATTCGGCAATGGCTTTACCCATAGAACTTCTCCAAAAAGGAGCATTAGGGCCATACTCAGTTTCATCAGGACTCTCGATACGACCTTCCATCGAAGAATTAAAGGAAGTGTCAGCCGTAGGAAGTTGTTGGACCAAGGGATTAATAGAAGAAGCAAATTGATCTCTGCTTTGTATAACTAGGATTCCTTCAACATGGGAGTCATTTGCAGCACCTTGATTTGTGGATTCCTTTCGGACTTCCCCTGTGGCAGGTGGGAAGTCAGGTGGTAAGCCCTAGTTTCTTCTAGATCATCTCAACTGAAACTAGACCAGATTGTAAAAGTCACTAAATCTAACCTAGGGTTTCAAAACTATGGAAATCACACAAAACGTCTCCTACACAAACTACAGGCCACAAGGAAACTGAACTAACAAGAGGGGATGAATAACTTGATTCCTCACCAGGATTGTCAAGTTTTTTCAACTCACGATATATTACAGGGTCCAATAGTAAAACGTGAAGAGGAGGATCAACCATCCCTCACCTGAATACCTGACTACCTGGATGACACGTGCCTAGTAATCTCCCTGAGTGTTGTTCTCAGTGTATTGCACCAATAAGACGACCAAAAGATATTTTCTTAGATGGTCTCAGGAATCCTAGAAGGGCCTCCTGATATGCACAAGGTAAATGGGAGTTCAAATCCATAGTAGTGTTGTCTAATGCACAAATGTTCACAAGGGGCCTTCTGATATACAATCGAGTACGTGAAGTACCTTTCGATATACCTCAAGGGTGCGTGAAAGGCCATTCTATATACCAAGGATACATTTAAGAATTGTGTAGGTATCGGGTTACAATGTAGGCAATAAATGACAACTCCTACATTTTACGACGCCGAAACATGTCTCTAAGCTATCACTCAAGTTACTAAAATTTTTAACCTATAGATACCATTAATTTTAAGTTCAACAGTTAGGTGAATGCATGGATTTATGACAAAAATGTAAAACCATGCAATTATGATATGCAAAATTCTTTCACCTTATCTTTCAAAACATTCCTACTTATATGAAGGAGAGAGTATTTCTTTCTTCCAATTTTGTTTCAAAACAAAAAATTTCCCAAACAGTCTAACTTATCAAAAAAATTCGAGAATAAAAACAAGCAAGATGCTTCTAAACTAATCTTTGAAAGGAAGCAAATAGGGAGAGATCTCTTTTTCCAAAAAGAAAGACAAAAAACACTCAAAGGCACACTAAGTACTTTTTCAAATTTTCTTCAAAAATGGAAAGATCTAACTTAAAAATACTAATATTTTTTATTTTGATTGAGACAAGAATGTAAAAAGAAAGAAGCAAAATGGAGATATGAAATCTTATGAGGCTATTTAGATATCCAATCATTCGTCTTCAAACATAATTATAACCAAAAATCAACAAAAAAAAAAAATTTGACAAGAAAAAAGAAGTCTTTCGTGAACTTAATGAAAAAAATGAAAGCAACAAACCAACAAGAAAGTCTTCTTTTTCATTCTTATCGAACAGTAAGAACGAGATCTAACTGAGATAAATCTTCCAAGCACTCCTTTCAAAAATAAAAACCAAGCATACAAACAATGAAGATGATGAGCCTAACCTAGCTTTTGATTTCAATAAAAAAATCATTTACCACATCTAGGCTTTGAATTTCAACTACTCAGATCTCTACAAGCAAGCCTAAAAATTCAAAACTTAAAGAAAAAAACAAAACAAACTTTGCAATGACAAGTCTTAAAAAATCCTACCTGGCACTGCGTCTTGAGTGTCACTGACAGAGCGGTTATGAGGTAGCACTGCTTCCTGATTACTGAATATAGGCGGTGGCACTGCTTACTAATCACTGAACACAGGAGATCGCACCATTATTTCACATGGTACATGCGTGATGTCATGTAGAAGTGAGAAAACTAAAGAATGGCGAAAAAAAAATTTAATCACTGAAGTACTTGCATAAAAATCATGAATTGATAGGAATATAAAGTACATAAGGTAGGAATGACTAAGATCTCAATAGATCTGATCATACCAAACCAAGATCTCACTAGATCACTGATAAAAGACTGGAGCTTGGATTTTGGACAAGAGTTGAAGACCAAGGAAGACCAGATGCACTGAAATCTCTTCCCCAGTGGAGTCTCCATATGTGTTGCTAGGAAAAATGCACCTGCTATGGACAAGCATTGTTCCTCTAGTCTGAATGGTTCAGATCTAGAACAAATAGTTCACAACAAAATTGGAAGACTTTCCGTAGAATGGGTGGAGATCTGGAATGAGTCTCTTTGATGGAATAGTGTATAGTTGTTTCCTATAATGATAGCTATTCATGGATGTACCTACATGATCACATCAAAACCATCAAACGAGATAAAAAGGCACCAAAATATCATCCACTATTGTAGGTTAGTGACTAAGGAATCCAACAATAAAATACATGATAATAACACAACATACTTTACGGGAAAGGAACCAATTTTGAATTAAATAATGAAGAAGAAGTTTACAACATTTTCCGTAGTGTCGATATGCTCCTTCATAATTCCAATATATTGTCCCCAAAAGCTCCAAATTGCTCCCTCTATTCTCACCCTACTGATTTAGGCCAGAATGTCAATGGAACAACATAACTTTGCTCTCTCCTAAACCATGGATATGAGCATGCTTTTATAGGCATTGGGAGGATAGGGATGGTTGGGTAAATGGTGGGTGAGGTGGATAGCAGATCCCAAAAGGATGGATCTTGAGTCTAGGTGGTCCTCAGGTGTAGGGATAAGGGTGCCATGAATCCTTCCTTTGAGAAGCTTCGTGGAAACCTCTATTTTTAACTTTTTACCAAGGGCACAACTTCTTGCTCACTATGATAGAGCGGTGAAAGGGAAGAACTGTGCCTTGTATAAGAGGTAAAGGAGGTGGCACTACCTATTGTCAAAAGAGTAAATGCGTTGCTGAAGAAGGTACTGCTTATTGACTTAAAGGCATGAGCGGTGCTGGATTTTCATATGCAGGATTGATGTCTAGGCCAGTATTTCACTTCACAATATGGGATTGAGGGAAAATACTAGTGTTTGGGACCTCATCACATGATGATGACGAGATTTATGTATAACAACACACAAGCATCAACTATTATATCAAATCTTCCCCAATGACATAGGTGGTGATCCCATGTCCTATAATGATGACCAAAAAAAATGTATGATACATAAAAATAATCATCCATGTGTTCTTTTGTCTAAGAATTGAATGAATAACATCCACCAAGATCTAAACCAAATAATCATCCAAGAAAAATGGGATTGTTGAAGTGGCTCAAAGAAGTCTCATGAATACACCGATTGAATATGTATATAATCAAGAAATAACCAAGGATGTATATCCCAATAATAATGCGATTCAATCATATATATCTTCACCTAAGTGTTCGATGAAGTTACTCCAACATCAAATATACTAATAAAGGAAAAAGGAACATCATGGGTCTTCAAGTAACTCAAGTGAAAATCATAGGTGCATCCATGTAGATGAGTATCATCATAATGTAACCAAGGACTCTATTTCAAATGTAAAGAAGATGGTTCTATAGTAAATTCATCATCAAAGGGATATATTTAATTTTCATTCTCTTCATGTGGAACCATAAAAAATAAACCTTTAACCCAATTTTCATCCCCAATGACGTGGCTGAAAATGAAGTAGGGAGTGAATAAACTAGGAAAAACGGGCTCTAAAAGAGATGACAACCTAGATGCTTGAAGCTAGATATTTGGCTGCAAATATTTGGGCTGAAGCTATGAATGTTTCTTCCTACATTCAGAACAAGGTTCCTCATTCATCCATGAAATAAAAAACACGTTTCAAATAATACTTTGGTCACAAACCGGATGTGTCAAATTTCAAAGTTTTTGGGTCCACTGCTTGGGCTCGAATTCCACTAGATAAGAGAAATTATTTGCAACCGCAAAGTATTGAGTGCATGTTCATTGGGTATATATAGGAATAAAATGGATACAAAATCTTGAATATCAAAACCAAAAATATATTCATAGAGAGAAGTGTTCGGTTCGAATAACCTCTCCAATATGTGAAACTTGTAGAGGAAGAAACTACAAAAATTCCCTCTCGCTCTACTGAATATTCTGATGATGAAAATTCAAGTTTGAGCTCTGATATTTCAGATATAATTTCTGACATCAGTGAACATGATATATCAGGTTCTTAATCATATCCTAATGTACCCATTCATCTACCAAAATGGGTCAAAAACACTCTCTCGTTTGCCGAGTTAGATGTTGGAAATCCTGTTGATCCAAGGAGAACTCGGTCATATTTTTAAAGAGAAGGTATTTCTATTTCTTGAAATGATTATTTGTTTTTTGAGAAGTGTTACATGATGATTGGGTATGATCCTAATCCATATTATCCTTCTCAGAATGATCCTAGACGGCAAGCTGCAATGGATGAAGAGTTCAACTCTCTACGAAAAAATGCAACCTTGGAGCTAGTTTCCCTTCCACCTGGGCGGAAACTTGTCCAATTCAAATGGTTCTATAATAAAAATGTTTCTGAATATGGATCAAAATACAAATATAAATCATGACTGGTATCAAAAGGCTTCTCCCAAGTCCAAGGAATGGACTACACTAATACCTTTTCACCAGTGGAAAAAATGGATTCTATACGGCTAGTTTTGGCCATTTCTAAATTCAAGCACTGGGAGGTGCACCATATGGATGTGAAAAATGATTTCCTTCATGGAAACTTACGAGAATAGATATACATTTAGCAGCATGTGTATTTTCATTTTTTTAATTTTTACCAAAATGCCCAATTTTCAATTTTTTCACAATCTTGGCTCTTGACTAGTTTTAGTGTCTTGGTCTCCAAATCATCCCAATTGCTCCCAAATATTTAGAGAAGGTGTATGAATTATATAATAAATTAATTATTATGTTTAGGGATTTATTTTTTCCCTCCAATCACTTCTGCAAGTTTGTACTAAATTCTGAACAATATAGATGATTTTACTGGCAATTTCGGGCTCAAATTCCACTCGGGGTAAGTGGTAGAAATGGCTTCCCAAATGTGCAGAAACCCACTAAAATTATTAAATTAAAGCAAGGGATGTTTATAATATATTATCATAGACTCATATTCATAACCAATCTACCTCCCATGGCTGTTATCACTTCTTTCAATCAGATATAAAAAAATCATTTTGGACCCTTGGGGAAATGAGGTGTAGTTTGCTCCAATTGCTATGAAATTCGACCCAATGGCCAAAAATTCTCAGTTAATAAACATGAAAACCATAATATAATTTAATTAAATTCCATTCATTCATAAATAATCAATATTTTATACATCCATTTGAATCCATCAAGATTACAAGAGTTTACAACAAAGCAGTGGGGAAATGGCACTATTTCTTCATTATTGAGCAATAATACATGATACTTCTTGGAATTTCGACCTGAGAGATTTATTAAATTAAATATAATATAATTTATATTATAATACAAAATACTGGAGCAAGACAAGCTCCCTCAAATATATGAATAGCTCACCAAGTGCGCCTCACTCCATAGAGCTGGAATATGGTGAAAAAACTTGAGATGAAAGGAAGAACAAGTTGAACTTGATATGTCCAGAAGATGCTGTAGATGTTACTTGTAACTTATGAATCCATTTAATCTCCTTGAAAAAACTGAGTGGCCTCTCCAAACATCAACTAGTATGGGAATCTTTCACCCTCAAAATTGGTTAAGGCATGAACTAGTTATCCACTAGCTCTCTCTCTTCACAATAACAATTTTCACAAATGATAAAAAGGGCCTTCTCATGGACAATCCATGAATTTTATAAAAATCATTTGTCTTCTAAGGTTCCAAATCCATCAATAAACCAAATCCAAGTCGAACTGATGTGGCTTCTCATGCTATGCCATGTGGCCTCTCTCTTCACCTTCCCTCTTCTCCCAAATTCGAGTAGGAGCCTATTGACCTTATCCAAATCCCATGAGTGCCCTCTAATATGCTCTATTCAGGCCTGGAATGTTATATATGTCAAATTTCACCCTTCATAACTGACTTGTGTCATAACTTTCATAGAATCTCCATCATTGTTATACACCAGAATGGCACCTCTCCGTTCGAGTGTCGACTTTCCTTATGTTGACACGCAAAAGGACACTTATGGATTGAGGTTTGCCTAGAATACTATAGCTGTACTTATTATGGAATACATTTCTACATTTACCTTGATAGTTACTTTTCCTTTTTAGCCATGTTAGGATGTATGCGCGACTCTATATATTGACAACTCGCGCATCAATCGTGAGTCTCCCTTGTAGCAAGTCACGCATCCCTGTATGCGCGGGTTGCTCTTATATATAGTCGCGCATCACTCGTGGGTTGCTCTACTGCAGACCCGCGCATGTGTATCTTAACATTTTAAACTTTAAAACACGTGTTAAGTAGAGATTAGTTATGTCGTATAACTGGATTTCCTTAACTGCTGTAACTTCTCTAACGTTCGAACTACCTTATTTCACCCATATAAATAGAGGTAGGGAAGGCCATGAGAGGGACTTTGGAATTTATGCATTGTTATGCTGGAGGAATTGGTACTCTCTTTGCCTACACCTTTGCCCTGGAGGTCTTCCCTTGTGTTGCAGAGCTTGGAGGCTGAGTTCTTTGGAGAAGAGAAACGGCAGAACTAGATCAAGGTTTCGTGAGGTGCCAACTTGAAGAGAAGGTATATTTGTACTTGTTTTCGAGATTAATAAAGATGTGATGTCCTTCTTCTTCCCAAATCATTTTTCAATGTGTGATTGAATTTATGTTTCTAATCATATGATGATGTTATTCAGATCATTTGTTTATGTTTATTTGATTATCATTGTCTTATATGTGGTCATAATGGTTTGAGGAAGGTATAACTTGTTTTGCAGGTCTCTTGGAGCGAGAGGAGCAAGAAGAGGATTGAAGAGAAAGCTTGGACCAGCCTTCAGTTTATCAGGTGTGGACCTTTCTCATCTCTGAAACTTGCTGTTATATACTTGCTGAACATTGTGCATCTCTCTTTCAACCCCAGTACGTTGATGGCCTCTTAAACCCTAGCCATAGGACACTTTCCTTTACAACAGAACTGGCGACTCCGCTGGGGACTAGCCTTGTCTGTTTGGGGTTTTTCTCTTGATTTCTTTCAGCTTTTGCATTGTTTCAGGTCCTTCTTGCCACTTAGGAATATTTTTTTAAGTTTGATTGCACTCCTCCCCTGCCTTCCTAAGGCAGTTTTTCTACCTGTGTTGGGGATTTTTACACCTATGCGCAGGTTGTCCTTCTAGACAGTCACGCATACAAGTTTTCATGCGCGGGTTGTTCTTCTGAACAGTCGCGCATCATTCGCGACCTGCCCTTATAGACAGTCGCGCATATACCTGGAAGTTTGGATTTTTTAAGTCAAGTTTTTCTTGTTCCCTTCTTCAGGTAATCCCTGTTTGTGAGTGGTGTCTCTTTATGAATGTTGTGTAACTTGTCTGAAGACTGTTTGTGGTCACCCTACCTGCTTTTTTCAAAAGCCTTCGAGTCTTTTTGCTTGGAGTAATTCTCGCTTGTCTGCTTTATTAGATCCAAGTTTGCTCAAAGCACAGTGCATTTCTTGGTGCATGGTAGGTCTGTTAATGTCTTCTGTGGGTGCATGAATCCAGGGATTTTGTGTCATTCTGTTTGTTGTTCTTTATCTATGTGGTGAGCCCCTTTATAGCATTTGGATTTTCTCTTTGCTCTTTCACCTGTCTCCTTTGCTTGGTTTGTTTTTGGCTTATGTTTTTTATCAGCCTCTGTTAGTGGCCTTTGTTTGATTTCAGAAACTTGTGGGTATTGTTTTCCTCCTTCTTTTGTTGGTTTACTTTACCTTGCCAAAGTTGTTGACTTGTCTCTTATACCAGCCTTCCCCCCGAGTAGAGTTTATGCTGACTTTAGTTCTTTCTAGAGTTTGTTGGGTGGTTGCATAGCAAAGTTCCTTTTGCTTTGTTCTTTTTATCTGCATGCTTTTCTTTGTAGGTAGTTTTTCTTTTGCATTTTATAAAAGAAAATTAAAAAGAACTTTTATTTCTTGCTTTTCCCCCTACTTCTTTCTTTGGTTTGACCTTGTTGGGCAAGGTACTGAGCAGCCTTTGTTTGTAGGTTTAGATTGACTCTTAGGACTTCTTGACCTTTGTTTATGTCAGTCTTTTATGCTTAGTATTTTCATTCCAAAGTGTTGGCTTGTTTACTTTTGTAAGCTTTCCTTTTAAAAGAGGTTTATATTCAACTTTAGGGAAACCTAGGGCTTGTTTTTGGGGAGTAAAGTAGTTGTCTATTTTCTTTGATTTCAGTACTTTTTTGCATAAGTAGATAGGCTGATTTTTCTTTTGCATTTATAAAAGAAAAATACAAAAATACTTGCTTTATATGCATGTAGATTAAG
Source organism: Pseudotsuga menziesii (assembly GCA_001517045.1). NCBI lineage: Eukaryota > Viridiplantae > Streptophyta > Pinopsida > Pinales > Pinaceae > Pseudotsuga > Pseudotsuga menziesii. The sequence continues at coordinate 171,403 of LPNX010633210.1, forward strand.
CTGTTAGTCTAGGTTGCATAGCATCGCATTGTTTTTGAAAACTTTAAAAATATAAAAAGATTTGATTTTTTTTGGCTTTCAAGTTATTTGAAAATATAAAGAGAATAGCTATTTGCTTTTTTGCATTTCATTTCTCTTTTGCTTAGTCAGTTTGTTTCATTTCTTGAGTCAAAACACCACCAGTTTACCATTCCATTTCCTCTTGAGTAAGGAACAGCCCATAAAATGAACGCATAAATTTAAAATTTATTAGTAAGTTTTTATTTTTAGGGCCTTCCACCTACTAGCTTAGGCTAGGCTTGTGGGCTAGGGAGTGTAAACTTACCGCAAGCTATAAACTCAGACGTAGTGGACCTTTCACTAGGTAAATCCTTGGTTCTACCGCTGTATCTGGAAGCTCCTCTCAAACGGGAGTTAAGCACGAGGCCGCGTGGAGGCTTGGACAGAGGGGATAACCCCCCGAATCCTTGTCAAAACGTAACTCAGGACTTTTACGCATCTAGGGATTCTGTCTAGGAAGAATTTCGGGCTCAGCTACCCTGCCCATGCGTACGAGTTCGGCTTGCGACTGTCCCCCCAGACAGTGGGTATTATCAAGGTAGCCTTTAGTCTCTTGTCTCTTAGGGCTCATACACAGGTAAACCAGAAGGTTATTTCTGGTTCACCTCGGACAGACTTGGAAGGTAACCCTTGTGGAAAGTGCAGGAGGGTGGTGGGTGATTCCTCCGCTTGTGCCTGAGAACCCCTCAAGGACGCCAAGTAACTGTTCATCAGCCTTCTTTTGGAAGGTATATCTTTATAGCCTGTTTAGATTGCTTGAGACTCTAGGATCTTTTAGTGAGTGCTGTGTGGTTTGTCTGTACTTAGTAGGCCTTTAGGTGTCTGCTTTGTAATTTTGGTTGATCATCAACCTCAGACTTTGTCTCTTGTTTTGAATTTATGGCTAACACCCCTTTGAACACCAACCAAGAGATCCCTTTAATGGGAACTCCTTGTCATATTCCTCTCACAGGGAATGTTGGTGTTCCCTTGATGGCCACCTTGAATCTTCCGGGATTCACCCTAGGGCTACCGGTGTGGTTGTTTTCCACTCCAACTGTCCTGAATGCTCCTGATGCTTCTCAAGTAAGCACCTTATATCAAGGGCATCAAAACATTGCTACCCCTTCACCTGTAGTTAGTTCTCCTCCTCCTTCTACCTCATGCGGTGAAAGTACTGATACTAGTAACCGGCAGTCTAAAAGGAGTAAAAGAAGGAGGAATAGGAAGAAAGCACATAAGCAAGGGGGTACTCGTTCAACCTCTTCAAGTAAATTTGAACCTCACCACCCAGCCTCGTTTGTTCAGGCTGGGGGCAGTCATCCAACCTCTGGTGTTCAAGTTGGATCTAGTCACTCAACCTCTGGTATTCACGTTGAGTGCACCCGTTCAACCTCTGGTTTTCAAGTTGAACCTTCCTATCCAGCCTCTGGTGTTCATGCTGGTGGAATCCATCCAACCTCTGGTTTTCAAGTTGGATCCAGCCACTCAGCCTCTGGTGTTCAAGATGAGTGCATCCGTTCAACCTCTGGTTTTCAAGTTGAACCTATCCATCCAACCTCTGGTGTTCAAGTTGGATCCAGTCACTTAGCCTCTAGTTTTCAAGCTGAGTGCAGTCGTTCAACCTCTGGTGTTCAAGTTGAACCTCCCCCTCCAAACTCTGTTGTTCAAGTTGGATCCGTTCACCCAGCCTCTGGTGTTCACGCTGGGAGCACACACTCAACTGCTGCAAAGCATGTTGACCCTAGTCACTTAGCCTCTGTTGTTCAAGCTGAGTGCACTCGTTCAACCTCTGCTTTTCAAGTTGAACCTGCCTGTCCTACCTCTGCAAGTCAAGTTGGACCTAGTCTCTCGGCCTCTGCAAGGCACGCTGGGGGCAGTCTTTCAGCCTCTGTGTTTCAAGCTGAGGACAACCCGTCAACCACTGCGAGTCATGTTGACACTGTTGACAAGTCTACCCGTTCAAAACACAAGCTCAAGTTTCCTTGTAAGCTTTGTGAGGGAAACCACCTTACTTATAAATGCCCTTCTATTGAGGAGGTGCGAAGAGTTTGGATTCATGTTCATCCCATTTTTGAACATTATGGAGTCTCTCAACAACCAGCCTCTCTTAGTGAGGTTGGACCCAGTCACCCAGCCTCTGTTGTTCACGCTGGGGGAAAACTCTCATCCTCTGCTAGTCATGTTGAGAGAAAACTGTCAGCCACTACTAGTCATGCTGATAGAGTTGAGAAAACTGGTCGTTTGAAGCATCATCTTAAGTTCCCTTGTGTGCTATGCAAGGGAGATCACCTTACTCATATGTGCCCTGCTATCCCAGAGGTGCGAAGAGTGTGGTCCGAGACTCATGGATTTCATTCTTCTGAACACCCTATAGTTTCTCAACCTCCTACTCAACCTTTGGTTGATCAAGTGGTCGAACAAATCTCAGAATTGGTTGATCCCACTCTTCTTTAGGAGAGTGTCCCTCATGTGATTGAACTAATGTCATCTTTGGTCAATCCCATTCTCCCTACGGAGAATGACTTTGATGAAGCGGTTGAATCGATTTCAGTATCGGTCAATCCCACTCTTCCCTTGGAGAGTGAAGTGTCTACTAGTCACATTTTCTTTACTGCCAGTTCAGATCTTACTGAACAAGGGGGCACTGAACTTGTTTCGGATCAACCCCCACCAAGCCCTCGGATTGCTTCCTTTGATTGGGATATCCTAGTTGAGCCGCGCCTTCCTTCCCATGCACCTTTCCAGATAAAGGTCAAAGTTGAACCCTATACAATTGCTCGTTGCATTGTTGATGAAGGAGTCTCAGTTAGTATTTTGTCTGCTCGTGCTTGGCGAGGTATGGGATCTCCCAGCCTTGTGTCGACTGCTAGTCAGTTACTGGCTTTTGATAGAAGAACTTGTGTAGCCTTGGGAATTCTTCCTCAAACTCCTGTTACTTTGGGCGGGAAGACTGTCTTAGTTGACTTCATGGTAATAGAAGACCCCTTGGACTTTAATATGCTCCTTGGACATGATTATGTCTATGCCATGCAAGCTGTAGTGTCAACTTTCTTTCGTGTGATGTACTTTACTCATGGTGAAGAAATTGTCACTATCGATCAGTTGGATTTTCTTGATCCGTCTCCTGACCTGACTAGAGACCAAGTCTTTCCTTTGTTGATTCCCAGTGTTTCTGTAGACACCACCCCACCACAGGTGAACTATGTGGCTTCTTGTCATTTGTGTTCAATTGCTACTGAGAGGCAGCCTCTGTTTTCATGCTTACCTTCTCGGGACTTGGTCCCGGCAGTTGATCGGGTGAGTCATCCTATACAGATTGTAGAGCCTTCTCTTCACTCTGTCCATCCATTTGAAAGTTCAGATATGTGTCCTATCTCGGATGATTTCCTCCTATCGGATGAAGTCTTCCTGGAGTCTTTGATACAATCTGACCTTCTTTTTCAGTTGTGATTAAGTCTAACCCTGATTTTCTTAGTAAGCCTTCCTTTTTCTTATGTTGGTTTTTGTTGAGTCTTTTGATTCTTCATTTGAAAAGCAAGTCAGTGATCCTGATGAGTTTAATTTTTCTTATGAATTTTTCGACTCCTTGGATATTGAGTTTGTTCCTACAGACTCTATCTCCCTTGTTGATTTTTGCTTTCCTTCTGAGGTTGATCTTATTGATTATAAATCCTCGAGCCTTGGCCCTATAGAATCTTCTTCGGTTGATTCTGCCTTGACTTTTCTTTTTGTAGAAGATAGCAAAGTCACAGGTGTTTCTGCCAAAGTGACCCGCATCGGATCGTTTCTTCTGATGTTGTTGTTTCTTGGAGACAGGATTATTAGTTCGATTCACAACTGTTTATGGGCCTCACCTTGTTGTTCAAGCTATAATTGCATTTTCATATGCCTTGCTCGCGCTTATGAGCCTGATGCCGGCTTCCACGCTTTTAGCTCGTTGTATAAGACCTCATCTTTGTTCTCATTGCCGCTAAGCCTTGTATCATTTTGCCTTTGCAGCTTGACACCCTTTACCCCGAGGAGACCTTCCCCGAGTGTCTTTACCTTGCTCGCTTTCCTTGCATTATGCATAGGTTTGTTCCTTGCGCTTGGAACTAGTTTCTCCTGCCTTATGACACTCGTCTCCTCGCCTTTAGAGCATTCTTTCTGCTCTCCTTCGAGCTCGTTAAAAACAGTAAGGAGGCCGCGAGTTGACTTTTCCAGACTCGTTAAAACTTCACGGGAAAGATTATGAGTTTCTTTAGGCCCAAGTCTGACTCCTTAAAATAGACTTGACTGCCGAGTAAACTTGTCCATTCAGGCTCGTTAAGAATATGTGAATGGGCATCCACATTGGTGGTAGGTTATCTCTTTCTCAGACCATGTGGAATAATACGAGAAAGGATCCCTCTCTTTTCTTTCTGAATTGAGAAGAGTATTCTCAGGCATAGATTTATCTCTTTTCCGGACCTAAGGGACTAAACTTACGGAAAAGGAACCCCCGGTATGAGCTTAGTTTTCTCTTTTTCGTGCTCTGGACCAAAACATGAAAAAGATTCTGAGTGTACTTTATGTCTTTGTCATGCTCGTTAAACCCTAAAGAACAAAGCATCGAGTTTATTGTTGTAAGCTCCATTTCTCGTAATCAAATGGATCTTTCCGAGTGATCTTGCCTTCCTTCACACTCGTAAAACTCAGGCTGTATATGCTGCTTTTGAAGGAGCGTTGGGTAGGTGGTAATTTAACCTTTTTCGGACCTTCCCGACTAATTACGAAAAAGGTGCGCCTTTTCTTCTTCGGAAGTTAAGAGAGTTCTTCTGTTGTTTGTTTTATACTTTTTCGGCCTCAGGAGACTAAATTGTACGAAAAAGGACCCCCCTGGAGTCTTCTTTGGAGTTTTCAGACTCTCTAAACCATGAAAACACCGTCGAGCATGTACTAGTTCGGGCTCATAAAATCCACGAATTAGTGCTTTATCAAGCATTCTTCTTTCTTTTCTTCGAGCTTGTCAAAAAATGAAGATGGTCTCGAGTTTGCTTTCTTGGACTCGTTAAACCTTTACAAGAAAGAAGGGAAGGGGAAGGTTTATTTCCATGTCTTTTTACATCATGGCAGCAAGTCTTGTTTCCTTGAACAAAGCACCAGTTTTGAGTCTATCAACAGTTGGGTCCTAGTCCTTTGACCTTATCCTGATTAAGAGTTTTTGACTCCTCCAGTTGGTCTCTTTTCCAATTCTATGGGGAATCTGTCAATGTCTCCTACATTGCAGATTTGTTTCGTTGGTCCTATTTTGTGTCACAAGCTGCCTAAGTCACTTTTGTGTCGTGCTCACTGTTCAAGGATTAAACCTTTGTCGGCCATTCTGCAGTTTCCTTGACCTTTTGTGTCGGCCATTCCCTGGTATCAGTTCATTACATCATGTCTTCAGCGGTCCTTTTTGTGAAATTCAGTACCAATTCCAGATCCAATTAGTCTTGGAGTTACCTCGTGTTGGATGATGAAGGATGCCTTAATGCCTTCCTTCCAACGGATCTCTTCCTATCGACTGCAACACATCTTGCTTTGGGGATGAGATTTAGAGTTTTATGATAGTACCTTGGGAATTGTTGTCCTCAATGGCAATTTCCCTCGCTATTGGGTAGTGGGGATCCCTTAATGTCTCCTACTCGATAGATTCTTCAAGTGTTCGACTTCAAGTCCTTGTAATCACACTTGTTAGAATGTACTAGGTACCTTGGGGACCATTTTCATTAATGGTGGTTTCCCTCGCGTTTGTTAACGGTTTTCATTATTGACCGGTAATCAAACAGTTTCCTCCATGTTCGACTTCAACTCCTTTATTCACATGGTTAGGATTCGTACCTTTTTTGGGCGGTTTGGATTGAAGACCTTGGGCCGACAGTAGCATCATCATTTTGCTATTTCCCAAGTTGTACAAGACCTTGTTATACTTTATATGACATTTTGCTGAGACATAGATCCACCTTGTATTTTTGTGGCTATGATCGATTGTTGAGCATGGATCCACCTTGTTCATTTGTGGCCATGACTCCTTTAGATTGGATATGGCGCTTTTTTGCATATTGAGCGACCATTATAGTTTCATCAGTTATACATATGTTGGATCCGTCTGTATCTTTATGGAGATGATTTGTATATGGACGTGTATGTTCCAGAGATCATTTTTCTGACATTTATCTCTCTTTCAGGTACCTTCACTTGAGCCTTTCGATCTTGAATTCTCTGATCTCTCTCCATACTCAGCTGTTTCCTTTATAATGTATTTCGGCTATCGTCTTTCCCTCTAACCTCACACATTAGGGGGCATCTGTTATACACCAGAATGGCACCTCTCCGTCCGAGTGTCGACTTTCCTTATGTTGACACTCAAAAGGACACTTATGGATTGAGGTTTGCCTAGAATACTATAGCTGTACTTATTATGGAATACATTTCTGCCTTTACCTTGCCAGTTACTTTGCCTTTTTAGCCATGTTAGGATGTATGCGCGACTCTATATATTGACAACTCGCGCATAAATCGCGAGTCTCCCTTGTAGCAAGTCGCGCATCCCTGTATGCGCGGGTTGCTCTTCTATATAGTCGCGCATCACTCGCGGGTTGCTCTACTGCAGACCCGCGCATGTGTATCTTAACATTTTAAACTTTAAAACATGCGTTAAGTAGAGATTAGTTATGTTGTATAACTGGATTTCCTTAACTGCTGTAACTTCTCTAACCTTCGAACTACCTTATTTCACCCATATAAATAGAGGTAGGGAAGGCCATGAGAGGGACTTTGGAATTTATGCATTGTTATGCTGGAGGAATTGGGACTCTCTTTGCCTACACCTTTTCCTTGGAGGTCTTCCCTTGCGTTGCAGAGCTTGGAGGCTGAGTTCTTTGGAGAAGAGAAACAGCAAAACTAGATCAAGGTTTCGTGAGGTGCCAACTTGAAGAGAAGGTATATTTGTACTTGTTTTCGAGATTAATAAAGATGTGATGTCCTTCTTCTTCCCAAATCATTTTTCAATGTGTGATTGAATTTATGTTTCTGATCATATGATGATGTTATTCAGATCATTTGTTTATGTTTATTTGATTATCATCGTCTTATATGTGGTCATAATGGTTTGAGGAAGGTATAACTTGTTTTGCAAGTCTCTTGGAGCGAGAGGAGCAAGAAGAGGATTGAAGAGAAAGCTTGGACCAGCCTTCAGTTTATCAGGTGTGGACCTTTCTCATCTCTGAAACTTGCTGTTATATACTTGCTGAACATTGTGCATCTCTCTTTCAACCCCAGTACGTTGATGGCCTCTTAAACCCTAGCCATAGGATACTTTCCTTTACAACAATCATTGGTGTCATAGATGTCATAAATGTAAGGGGAATATAGCCAAGTGTCCATGAAACTCCCATTTGGCTCTTCCTCTCCCCATGTAAGTTACAATTAATCCCAAATTCTACCTATGAAGTATATGGACAAGTATATTAACCTTATAATCCATCCAAAAACATTATGCTTCCCATAGATTCGAGATTTCAAAAGGAGGATGCCATTTAACATAGGAATTCTAGCTTGAGTGGGCCCCATAGTCTCCATGTGTGTCCATTATCCATAGACATTTAATTTTTCACTTGCATTAATTTAATTAACTCCATTAAATAGATATTTAATCCTTATAATTTCTAAACACCATTTATTAGCTCCCTTATCAACTTCCCAATGTTTCCACCCAACCTAGGGAACTAGTAAGATTGATGAAATTTTCTTGCTATGCAATTATTTGAATGGGGAAATTATAGTCCTCCCCACCCAATATTGCTTGTCCTCAAGCAATTTCAGATTTGGATGCTGTAAAATCTTCTCATCTTCCCATGTGGCATCTTCACTTGGTAGATCCTTCCATTGCGCCAAGTATTCTTTGATTGTTCTGCTCCTCAATCTTCTCTCCCTTGTCTTCAAAACCTTTTCCAGAATAAGTGTGAGTTGTCCTTCATCATCCAAAGGATGGGGTGTATCTGAAATTAAAATTTTCTGACCAAAATCTCTCTTGAAACAAGAAACATGAAATACATTATGAATTTTACTCCCTTCTGGAAGTTCCAACTCATATGCTACTTCTCCAATCTTCCGGATTACCTTGTAGGGCCCATACTATCTTGGCTTTATCTTTTCTTATCCATTAATTTTGAGAGATGTTTGTTTGTATGGATACAACATCAAATGCACTAAACCATCAACCTGAAAGGTCCTTTCCTCTCTATGTTTATCTGCATATTGTTTTTGTTGATTTTGGGCAACCTACAAGTTGTCTTTTAAAAGCTTTAAAATTTCTTGGCTTTCTTCTACCCAGTCTTCAGCTTTTGGATCTCTACTATCACCAAATATAATATCAGAAAATGTAAGTGCATCATAACCATATAATGCTCTGAAAGGAGACATTCCTATTGACATGTGAAAGGTGGTGTTGTAGCAAAACTCACCCAAGTGTAGCCATTTTGTCCAAGCTTTTTGATGTTCTCCCACCTAGTTTTGGAGGTACACTTCCAACCATTTATTCACCCTCTATGTTTTTCCATTAGTTTGGGGAGGGTAGCCTATAATTAGAGTCAACTGAGTGACCACCAATCTGAAAATTTCTTGCCAAAAAGCACTCATGAATCTACCATCTCTATCACTCACAATGCTCTTGGGGAGCCCATGCAATCTAAAGATTTCTTTGTAAAAATGGTCAGCCACTTGTGCAGCACTAAAAGAGGATGTAACAGAAAATAAATGAGAAAAAAATTTCAATATATCCACTACCACATATATTGAATCCTTTCCCAAAGATTTGGGCAAACCGGTGATGAAATCCATCAATATTTTGTCCCATTTTTGCTCTGGAATGGGAAATGGTTGCAATAAACCAGCTGGGGTATGTGAGTTCTGATTTGTTTTGCTGACATAAATTAAATTAATTCACATAATTCTGAACATATTCCTTCACCCCCTTCCAATATAAACTTTACCTTAGTTTCCTATAGGTTTTGAAGATCCCTGGATGGCTTGCTAGTGGGGAATCATGTGCTTCCTGCAAGACTTTGTACTTAAGCTCTGAATCTCAAACCAAATAAATTATGCCCTTATAGTATATCAACCCATTTTAAATTCTATAGCCATAATCTCCCATGAGTCCATCTAATACATAACAAGAAAACTTATCTTTGGCATATTCAACTAGTAGCATGTCTTTCCAATTTTTAGCAATGTCCATGAGAGAAAAAGAAGGTCTTCGAGATAATGCATCTGCTACAATGTTATTCTTTTATTTCACATATTCAATATAAAAATCATAATCTTCGTTCTTTCTTACCCACTTTTGTTTCCTTTCATTTAGATCCTTTTGGGTAAGGAAGTGTCTTAGACTATTGTGGTCAATTTTCACCACAAACTTGTTTCCTACCAAGTATTGTTGGAATTTGGCCAAGGCATGCATGATGGCCAACATCTCTTTGTCATATATGGAGTAAATGTTTTCATGAGGCTGCAAATTTCTATTCTCAAAGGCTATAGGGTGTTGGACTTGCTTTAGGACTGCCCCTACTCCTCCACCCGTGGCATCACATTCAACAACAAAAGGCTTAGAAAAATCAGGTAATGCAAGTATGGGAAAACTACTCATTACCTCTTTCATTTTTTGGAAGGCCTTTTTAGCCTCTTCATTCCACTTGAAAGAATCCTTCTTAGTCAAATCAATGAGTGGATAATTTAACTTGGAGAACCCTTTCACAAACTTCCTGTAGTATGTACATATTCCAATGAAGCCTATTAATTCTGTGATGTTTTTTGGTGATAGCCATTCTAAGATAGCCCTGATCTTTTCCATGTGCAATTTCACTCGATATTTCCCAATAATGTTCCCAATATATAATAGTTCTTTCATCCCAAATTCACATTTAGACATCTTAGCATACAAAGACCGTTCTTGCAAAGTTTTCAACATAATCTCTACACAGGGACTTCACTTAGTGAACCTCTCACATAGCACGTGCAATCGTGGGATATTAAATAATACCCTTAATTTCCAGAGATATTGATCCAAACTCTTTTTGTTGAAACCCCCTACCAATACTTAAAACCTCCTCCCCACCCATTTTTATAACTCAATCCTTATAAACCACCCTACCCACCCCCACCTTAAACCCCTCATCCCCCCCAATACCTACAATATATTGGTTCAATTTTTGATAATTTTAAAACCCACAATATGAACTAACGTGATAGGATATTGGTCAACAAGTGAAGCCCCCGTGAATCTCTAGGTGTTGCAAGTGCTCTTCCCAAGTTTTACTATAAATGAGAATATCATCAAAGAAGACTAAAACAAACCTTCTAAGCTGCTTGCAAAATATTCGATTCATACATGCTTGAAATTTAGTTGGAGCATTAGTCAACCGAAATGGCATAACAAGAAACTCAAATAGACCATAATGACATCGAAAAGCAGTCTTTTACACATCTTCCTCTTTCATCTGAATTTGGTGATAACCAGATCTAAGGTCAATTTTTGAAAAGTAATTATCTCGAAATAGCTCATCCATGAGCTCATCAATCCTAGAAATATGATATCTATTCTTGATTTTCTTGTTCTTAAAATCTCTAAAGTCTATACACATTGTTACGGAGAAAACTTCCTATGGCTTGGGGTACCACAATAGACAGAGTAACCACATAAATCAATCATTTGCTATATGCAAGAGAAACCAAATATCTAACACTAAAGGATCTCGATACATACCTTATTCTGGACTGTTGATGTAGATCCTCGTTGAGCTTTTCCACTCTCACTTGTATAAGCAACTTTCTCTCTCAACATTCAGTAAACAAGACAAGCATTCTATATGGTGGTGTTAGACCTACTCTAGAATATATAATCAATAACATATAAGCATTTAAAATCATCCATGGATTCAATACTCATGTAAATACACATTATTGGACAAGAAAAGATATGTATATTAATATAAAACAGAGATTACAATAGTGACAACCTTTTTCGACACGTCTATGAATCGGAGAAACTGAGTCCTCCACCTGGGCCTCCACCACTTCAATCCTCCATCTCTCGATAGCAAGCTCACAAGCAAAGGCATGATTGGGAAGAACACAAAGTGCTCCAAGGGACAAAGGGATGCAGACACAACTATAAACTCTGGCAACAATGCACTATAGTTCTATTGTTCTTCAATTCCTCTCCTTTCAATGTATCCAAAGGTTTCCTTATATATTGCTTCAATGGGGTAATGGAAGGTCAAATCCGAGCGATATCAAGGCATATGAAAGGCTTGAAGAGACAAGTGACTCGGATCCACATCAAGGAAAGCTCCAAAATTATTTGGCCTTTTGCACACATCCCGATGTACGTGGGTTTAAGGGTCAAATCCACGTATATACATGAGAATAGGTTTAAAATTCACGTATATCAAATAAGACATGTTTTTAAAGATGATCTTGGAAACATCAAAGTTACAAAAATGGTCCATGGGGTCCAAAGAGTCTGCAAAGGGACAAGGAAGTCCATAAAGGTGTGATCCACATGTGTGGTAAAATCAACTGTATCAGATTCCCCCTAATGTGTGAGGTCAGAGGGGTGATACGATGGACAAAATGCATTATAAGTCTATCCCAGAAGTGGACTGATGAAGAACCAGGTGGAAAAACTAGCCATCCAATAGTACAATACAATAATCAAACTCTGCACATAACTGCAACTACATATAGCCATCCTGGATACATAATAGTACAATGGCCACGAATAGACATGATACAAAATATGACATGTGTGGTCATCACTACGTACAATATAGATATATTAGAATCTCCATGATGAAGATATAAAAAGGATCATGATCTCCATGAAGGCTGAAGATATACAATGGGTCAAGATCTCCATAATGGTTGGAAACATCTGACATATTCTGGAATCAAGTCATGAGAGCTGAAATCTCATGAACATTGGCACGATCAAGGAGGTAGCATATCTGAAATGCCACCAATCTGGAAGGTTTTCTACACAATCCACTACAAGTACATGTCCTACTATGCGAATAGAGGTGTCGAGGTCAAACATAGTAGTCCATCTTCTGATTACTAGTCATTGATGTATACCATTAACAGAAGTGAGATCACCCACCAAAAATGAAAATGGGAATCAAGGTACTAGAGTGCAAACTAACAAGTGTGAATAAATATGTTGAGGTCGAACACTTGAAAGGATCCATCGATTAGGGGACATTGATGTATTCCCAAAAACTGTTGATGGTGAGATAACCTGCCACTGATGACTGCAAGTCTCAAGGCACTCAAAATGACTCTAGATTCCTATCCCATAATAAATGATCTAAAGTTGATGGGATGAAATCCGATGGAAGGAGGGCATTAAGGCATCCCCCATCATCCAACATGAGGTACTCAGCAAAGCTGTATAATGTGGAAGGACTCGATCATAAACTGCACAAACTAGTAACGGTACTGGGAATGGCCAACATGCAAAGTCAAGATAACTGAGGAATGGCCGACTCAGGTTTCAAATTCCTTCGAACAAGAGCATAAAGGTGAATGGTGACTGAATGTAGGTAGCACAGACTCAATATACAAAACTGGGACATCTCTGTGACATAGGAGGCATAGACAGAGGCTCCATAGGGACTGGAAGCTTAACCAGTCGGTGGAGATAAAATCGGAGAAATGAGTATAGCTCCTAAAGTCAAACTATTAACCCAACCGATAGATGTGATATATAGTGCTCTGTTCAAAGGTGACATGACTCGACTGCTTCCAAGGATAACATCTTTTCTTTTCTGGCTTTTTGGTTTTTTGATTTTTTGGACTTTCTCAAATAATTTGAAAAGCTTGAAAAAGAATAAAAGTGCTTTATAGTTATAGACTAGGAGGAGATGAGTGTCAAGGGGCAAAAAAACTAGTTCCAAGCAGCAGAACATACCTATGCTCAATGCAAGGGCACATGTGTAGGATAAAGACACTGGGGGGAAAGTCCCCTCCCAGCAAAAAATGGGGAATCAAGCTACAAAGGATATATAGAATGGGTCTGCGTGGCTAGACATGAGACAAGCTCAGGTTATATCGCTGATAATCAAAGTCAAGGAAGCTAGCATAAGGCTTAATGATGCAGGCAAAACTCATGACAGTGCAATTACAACTTGACATAAGGGAGTCCTAGGGAAAAAAGTGCCAGCATAAAGATCAAGAGGAGTATGAGGCTCGGACATGGCGAGACTAAAAGGGACTCCCAAACCTAAGAGAGGACTCACACCATGGGTACCAAATGAAAAAGGGAGCTAACTAGGACACCCATGTATAGGAAATCTCTACCATTCACATAATATCACTTATAATAGCAGCATGAAGGTTCCGTGATACCATGGAATGGGTTTGTATCTAAGGTTAAGATGGAATGGTCATAAGGCAATGCATAAGTGCAACTGGATGTGAAATCCTAACCTATATGCTAGTTCAGACATAATACCTATGATAGGAATGAATGGGTCAAAATCTCGAAGAGAGTGTACAAAAGTTGGACCCTACATGACAACCATATTAGTCCAACACAACCCAAAATAGTCAATAAACAATCCAAACTATAGGATATAGGGAGGAATGATCATGACAACTGCACCCAAAGGAAACAATGTGGTGAATAATGGGACATAAAAAGGAAAATAAGGTGTAGACCCAATGTTCACACATCCACCACCACCCCCGTGAGGGTGACCACCAGTGTAAATACCAAGAGAAGGGAGTCAACATCCTCCACAAATGGAGTAGAGGGCAGAATCTGACCACTCCCAAGTCTATGAGCAAGGTAAGGGGCTGTGATGCCCCCAAGTCTGACACCAGAGCCTGCACTAGGACCAAGGATGGGTGATAGGATACAAGGCATGACGAAAATAAAAGGACCCGAACTCAAGAGAGAATAAATATACTCAAGTAACCGTGATCCCAAAGGCCAACTACCGTACAAAGAGAACAATCCTAAGAAAATCTATAGCCAAAATACGAGAAAACCAAGGGGAGGATATGTGATCTCCTAAATGAAGCAGGTATGTCTCACCTAGGAGAGGCTCGAAACTCCCATACACTACAAGCGAAGGTATGTAACCAATTATAGTGGCCCTCAGCTTCAACACATAGGGCGACTGTGTTTTCCGACCTCTCCCTGGCCAAGACACGTATAGAATAACCTATGCAAGTGCCCCATGTGATAACTAGGTAAGGAAACTAAGGTCACCCCAATATAACCAATGCTCAGGCGAACAGTCGTAGGCGGGATTGACCGTATGGGCATGATAGCAAAGCCTGAAACTCTCGAAAGAGCCCCCAAATAAGAATACAATCATAGAAATATCTTTGTTTCTCAAAAAAAGTGACCAGGGGTCATCCCAATCACAATCCTGTGCACTACCTCATGCTTAACTCCTATGTAAGATGAACATCCTAAGAAACACTAATTATATCAAGGATTTCTCTCTCACCTAGAAAGACACCTAATTGTTTCGTTTAGTGGTCTTGGAGAATTAACTCACAATGAACTATTCCAAGACTCTAAAACCTAATCTTATTGATGCACCCTATAAAAGAAAAGAGTGTAATTCATTTTATTATGCCCTGATTTTAATTGGCTATACTTACTCAAATGGAAATGGTCGTGCAACTAATGAAGTTATGACTCAGCAGTGAAGTTAATATGCACACCATAACAAAAAATACTAAGTGCAATCTTTGTCAAATGAAAAATAGGGTATGCCACTACATGAGATGCATAAATATATATTTCTTTCTCAATGCCAACGCAATCCTTCCTATATGAAAACATAAATAAAACTCTCATCTAAGCAATCCAATGCAAGTACCTCCTCAAATCCATATGCAAAAAATGCAACTACCTTGTATTTTTCAATATAAAAGAATGAAACATGCAATAAAAGTCATCTAAAACTCTTAGTCTCTGCAGCAAGTATAAAACACAAGCCCAACAAGACACCAAGATAAAAAAGAGTAATGCACTAATGGAAAAACAAAAAGGATAAATGACTAAAACTACTTTCAAATAAAAATCAATGAAAAATTGGTCTCTGGTCACAAAAGAAGCATTCGACAGACAACAACAGACCCAAGGAAGACCCAACCACACTCACAACCCACCCAACAACTTCCCACAACATCAAACTCACCAAAAGAGAGGATGTACACGGCTGTTTAAAGAACAGCTGCATATATACAGGACTTTTGGCCAAAAATCTGCATGTATACACAGATTTTGGCCAAAAAACTGCATGTATACATGGATTTTGGCCAAAAAACTGCATGTATACGCAACTTTTGGCCAAAACTGTGCGTATGTACACAACTTTTGACCAAAAACCTATGTATATAGAGAATACAGTGGTAAAAAGCAGGCCAAGGGTCAAACCAATAAATGGGAGTGTCAATGGATGAACATACTATAAAATGCAACACAGAAACAAGGAGAAACAAAGAGCAAGTCAAGAATATCAAGCACATTGTGCCACCAAACCCCAAAGAAAAGCAAGGAACCTCCCCAGTATGGTCGTCAATTCTGTTACGGAGAAAACTTCCTATGGCTTGGGCTAACACAATAGATAGAGTAACCACAGAAATCAATCCTTCTCTATATGCAATAGAAACCAAATAGCTAACACTAAAGGATCTCGATACATACCTTATTCCGGATGGTTGATGTCGATCCCCATTGAGCTTTTCCACTCTCACTTGTATAAGTAGTTTTCTCTCTCAACATTCAGCAAACAAGAAAAGAATTATGTATGATGGTGTTAGACCTACTCTAGCATATATAATCAATAACATATAAGCATTTAAAAGCATCCATGGATTCAATACTCATGTAAATACACATTATTGGACAGGAAAAGATATTTCTATTAGTAAAAAACAGAGATTACAATAGTGACAACCTTTGTCGGCACGTCTGCGAATCGGAGAAACTAAGTCCTCCACCTGGGCCTCCACCACTTCAATCCTCCATCTCTCGATAGCAATCTCACAAGAAAAGGCAAGCTTGGGAAGCAAACAAAGTGCTCCAAGGGACAAAGGGATGCAGACTCAAGTATAAACTCCGTCAACAATGGACTATAGTTCTCTTACTCTTCAATTCCTCTCCTTTCAATGTATCCAAAGGGTTCCTTATATAGTGCTTCAATGGGGTAATGGAAGCTCAAATCCGAGCCATCTCAAGGCATATTAAAGGCCAAGAGACAAGTGACTTGGATCCACATCAAGGAAAACTCCAAAATTATTTGGCCTTTTTCACACATCCCGATGTATGCGACTTTAAGGGTCAAATCCATGTATATATGTGAGAATAGGTTTAAAAGTCGCGTATATAAAATAAGACATTTTTTAGGGATGATCTTGGAAACATCAAAGGTACAAAAATGGTCCATGGGGTCCAAAGAGTCTACAGAGGGACAGGGAAGGCCATAAAGGTGTGATCCACCATGTGTGGTAAAATTAGTTGTAACAGGTTGCAAGTGCTCTTCCTAAGTTTTACTGTAAATGAGAATATCATCAATGAAGACTAAAACTAAACTTCTAAGCTTCTTGCAAAAGATTCTATTCATACATGCTTGAAATTTAGTTGGATCATTATTCAACCCAAATGGCATAACAAGAAACTCAAAGAGACCATAATGACATTGAAAAGCAGTCTTTTGCAGATCTTCCTCCTTCATCAGAATTTGGTGATAACCAGATCTAAGGTCAATTTTTGAAAAGTAATTAGATCCAAATAGCTCATCCATGAGATAATAAATCCTAGGAATATGATACTATTCTTTATTTTCTTGTTCTTCAAATCTCTAAAGTCTATACACATCCTCAAAGTTCCATCTTTTTTCTTTACCAACACTATTGAAGAAGCATAAGGGCCAGAGTTTGGTCTAATGAGTCCCAACTCTAAGAGTTCTTGAAGGGAATTCTCAATATCATATCTGAAATTCTTGGGATTTCTATAAGCTGGTATCTAAATGGGTGAAGTACCCTCCTCCAAAAAAATGTTATGCTCAACCCCCTATCAAGTGGTCTACCATGTGGAAGATCTCTGAAAAAAATTTCATATTTGTGCCAAAGTGTCTCTATCTCCTTTGGTTGTTTAACAACTCTGATTTTTGGCTTGGGAGAGGTGATATAACATTAAAAATCCCATTCTATATCACCATGCCTCAATATAGATCTTGTACTATTGCAATTTAATACCTGTTTTGGGTAAGTGTGCTACCCTCTCACAACCCTTAGTACACTTCTTGAATCTTGAAATTTCATTTCAGGAATTTGATAATTTACTTAATTCTCTTGTATAGAATACATCCATTTGACTCCCAATACTACATTAGTATTAGCCACATAAACCACATAAAAACTATCAACAAAAGGATAGTTACCTATGGTGACTTGCAGCTTTGGAACCCATGTGTTGCATTGCATTGTGTTGTGACTTGGAATGATAGCTGTCAAGCCATAGAATGGTTCACTTGGTATATTTATTTTCTCCACCATATATGCATCAATGAAATTATGTGTAGCTCATCCATCTACCAAAATTAAGCTCTTTGTCCCAATACCACACCCTCGCATCGAATAGTGTGATAGCGAGTCACTGTTGAAAGTACTGCCATTCTTGCTTTGTTTGGAGAAGGATGATTTTATTCTTGTTTTTCTTCTTCATATGCTGTCTCATATTCCTCCTCTTGATATGAAATGTTCCATTCTTCATCCATACCCCCTTCATACTCATCGTTATCATAAAATACTTCTATGTATTGATATTTTCCTTTAGCACATTTATGCACCGGTGTCCATGGTTGGAAGCATGTGAAGTACAATTTTTTCCTTCAAAGTTCATCCCTATTTTGTCCTTATTTCTTATTATTTTTAGATGTATCTCTTTGCCAAGACTTATTATCGTGTTCATCCTTTTTCCAAGTCTTTCTTTCAAATCTGAAGTTAGGATAGGGAGGAAATCGTGTTCTAGGAAGCACATTTTGAAGATCTCTAGTCAAGCTCATTGCATCATTTAAGTAAGTAGGATTGTGGGATTTGACCAAAACTTTTAAGGGCTCTGCCAAACCTTCAGTGAAAATCAATACTAACCTTCCCATAGATACATTATCCACCTTAACTAATGATCTTTGGAATTCCAACATATACTCAATAGGACTCCCTACCTGCTTCAATTGTGATAGTTCTTTGAAAAACAATTCTCGATCTTTTTTCTCAAACCTTTCTAATACCCCCTATAAAAAAATTACCCATATGTTTTAACCTTATCATGACCCAATTTTTTCATTCCATGGAACAACCATTCATTGGCATCTCCATCCAAGTGAAAAATAGCCATTTTTAAAGCATCTTCTTCCACGATTGGATTCGGCTAAAAATACACATCCAAGTTTTGCACCCAAGTGTTAGCAGAAATTTGAGATGAACCATCAAAAGTAGGAAGTGGCACTTTACCAATGGAACAATTCAATTCTTTTTTTTGGTGTAGAGACTTATTGTCCTCCTTCTTTTTTATTTTGTTTTCCATGGTGAAGTATTTCTCAAATTTTATACTTCTCCTACACTCTTCATCCAATTTAGCCCATTCTTTTGTTATTGTATCAATTTCAAATTGAATTTTAGTCTCTTCTTTGGGAATAATAAATTTAGGTACAGTAGGCCTTGGTGTGCTCTGAAATTCATGGGGTCTATTATGAGGTTCTGTTGGGAAAAAATGTGCTCACCCATTGTCTTCTTTTCTATTGATTGTGAACAACTGCTATCTCCTATTATCCCTCTGCTTCCCATTTGAATGGCCATCAATTCGAATACTTTTTCTATCTGTTGGGTCATGTCCTTGGATATTTCTTCAAACAGGGGTTTTATAAGTTTGAGATACTCCATTTTTTCCTTAGTGTAGTCTTCTCCCTCATGAGCCATAGCTTTAGTCAAAGGTACCTTTTTTTCTTCTAGTTCTTCTGCTACAAGTCGAGCACCTTCCAATTCAGATTTTAAGGGTGGTGGTTTATTGATTTGAATAATTTTTAACACCATCAGTTTCCAATACCATGCTTTGATACCACTTGTAATGTCCCTTTTTAATTTTTTTACAAAATGCCCAATTTTCCAATTTTTTCACAATTTTGGCTCTTGACTAATTTTAGTATCTTGGTCTCCAAATCATCCCAATTGCTCCCAAATATTCAGAGAAGGTGTATGAATGATATAATAAATTAATTATTATTTTCAGGGATGTATTATGGCCCTCCAATCACTTTTGTAAGTTTGTACTAAATTCTGAACAAGATAGATTATTTTACTAGCAATTTTGGGCTCAAATTCCCCTGGGGGTAAGTGGTAGAAATGGTTTCCCAAATGTCCAGAAACCCACTTGAATTCTTAAATTGAATTAGGGTATGTGTATAATACATTATCAGAGACTCATATGCATAACAAATTGACCTCTCATTTCATTTATCACTTCTTTCAATCAGATATAAAAAAATTGTTTTGGACCCTTGGAGAAATGAGGTGTAGTTTGCTCCAATTGCTATGAAATTCGACCCAATGGAAAAAAATTCTCAGTTAATGAACATGAAACCCATAATATAATTTAATTTCAGTCCATTCATTCATAAATAAATCATATTTTATACATCCTTTCAAATCCATCAAGATCACAAGATTTTACAGCAAAGTAGTGGGGAAATGGCATTGTTTCTTCATTATTGAGCAATAATACACAAGATTTATTGGCCTTTCGACCTGAGAGATTTATTAACTTAAATATAATATAATTGACATCATAATACTAAATACTGTAGAAATAGAATATCCCTCAAAGAGATGAGTAGCTCACTAAGTGCGCCTCACTCCATAGAGCTGGAATATGGTGAGAAAACTTGAGATGAAATGAAGAACAAACTGAACTTGATATGTCCATGAGCTGATGTAGCTTGCACCTGTAAATTATGAATCCATTTAATCTAATTGAAATAATTGAGTGTCCTCTCCAAACACCAACTAGTATGGGAATCGTTCACCCTTGAAATTGGCTAAGGCATGAACTAGTCATCCACTAGCTCTCTCTCTTCACAATAACAATTTTCACAAATGATCAAAATGTAATTCTCATGGATGATCCCTGAATTTTATAAATATTATTGGTCTTATAAGTTTCCAAATCCAACCATAAACAAAATCCAATTCGAATTTGTGTGGCTGCTCATGCTATTCCATGTGTCATCTCTCTTCATGTTCCCTCTTCTCCCAAATTCGAGTAGGAGCCTCTTGGCCTTCTCCAACTCCCATGAGAGCCCTATAAGATGCTATATTCAGGCCTGAAATGTCATATATGTCAGATTTCAGCCTTCAGATATGACTTCTGTCATAACTGTCATAGAATCTCCATCATTGGTGTCATAGATGTCATAAATGTAAGGGGAATCTAGCCAAGTGTCCATGAAACTCTCAGTTGGATCTACCTTTCCCAATGTAAGTTACAATTCATCCCAAATTCTACCTATGAAGTATATGGACAAGTATATTAACCTTATAATCCATATAAAAACATTAGGCTTCCCATAGATTCGATATTGCAAGAGGAGCATGCCATTTAACATAGGAATTCTAGCTTGAGTGGGCCCCATAGTCTCCATGTGTCTCCATTCTCCATAGACATTTAATTTTTCACTTGAATTCATTTAATTAACTCTATTAAATAGATATTTATTCCATCTAATGTCTAAACACCATTTATTATCTCCCTTATTAACTTCCCAATATTTCCACCCAACCTAAGGAACTGGCAGGATTGATGGAATTTTCGTACTATGCAATTATTTGAATGGGGAAATTACAGAATGAAGGATACACATCAGATCAATTATTAGTTTGCAAGATGAAAAAATACTTTTATGGCTTAAAATAGGCCTTAAGAGCTTGGTATACCACAATGGATTATTTTCTGCTATTACAGAACTTTGAAAGATGTAAGTCTAATCGAAATGTGTGGTTGTAGAAATATGAAGGTAGTTTTATGATTATAGTTTTGTATGTTTATTATCTATTAATAACAGGAAGTAATCTTACTTAAATCATCTTCATAAAAGCTACTTCACATGAAGCCTTTAAGATGAGTGATCTAGGCCTGTTGAGGCAGTTTCTCGGGCTAGAAATAACTCAATATTTTAATGGGATTATGGTGACACAATCCAAATATGCTTTAGACTTGTTAATTAAGTTTAATATGGCTGATTGTAAGGCTGCACCTTTTCCCTTCCTTCCAAGAATCAATCTTGAAGAGGGAAATACTACTCCACAGGTGGACTCTACTATCTACTGTCAGTTGATTGGAATCCTTCTCTACTTGACACATTCAAGGCCTGGAATTTGTTATTCCATGAATTTTGTATCAAGGTATACACAATAGCCTCATGAAATTCACTGGAGGGAAGCCAAGAGGATTCTATAGTATGTGCATGGTACTAGATCCTATGGCATTCACTATGCTGCTGATTCCAAACTACACTTGGTAGGATTCACAGATTTAGATTGGGTTGGAGATAGTCTTGATCGTAAGTGTACTTCTGGTTATGTGTTCATGTTTGGTGGTGGGCCTATTTGTTCGACAAGCAAAATTTAGGCTGCCACTGCACTATCTTCAGTAGAGGCAGAGTACCGGGGCGCAGTCAATGCATCCATATAGGAAGTTTGGATGCAAGGTATTTTGGAATATTTTGAGATTGGTAGCACTTCATCTACTGTAATGTTTTGTGACAATCAAATTTCAATCAATATCTCAACAGATCCAGTTCAGAGACAGAGATCCAAACACATTGAGATCCACATGCACTACATTAGAGAACTTGTCCATGACATGACAATTGTTCTACAATATTGCCCCACAGATGAAAAAATTGCAGACATTTTCACCAAGAACTATTATTGAGAAACATTTTAGTTACATTAGTTCATTGTTGGGGGAAATTTCATCATGGTAAATTCTTTCAATTCTGTAGTGTTCAGTTTGAGGGGGGGTTTATTTCCCATAGGGTTTTTCCTCTTTTCCTCACTTAGAATTTTTTGAGCATTTTAGATTTATTTTTGTTAAAGGGTGACGTATGGCCTTTGTTGTCGGGGCCCTATATTTATTTTACTCCTCCACATGAGTAGATATTAAGGGGGGTGTTGGAGTCATTATCCAACCACACATAATTATTTGGATTATTTGTCTTAATTTACCACTTATCCTAAGTTATTGACTTGAATATGTGACTGCATCATCAACTAGATCATTGTCATTTAATCAGGGAACCTAACTGAGTCTTCTTCTTCAATCGAGGAGACTAACTAAGCCTCCTCCTTCAATCAAGGAGAGAATCTGGGTTGATTTGCATGACATAAGTGCCCCGATTTATTTAACTGATGGTTTCTTCACCTACTTTCATTTAAACTGAAGCTGTAAAGGTGCATCCCTCATTACTTTTCCTATTTTTGGTAAATTGCAGTTAACTAGAGTGATTAAAGGCACCTCCAACTACTTTTGGTAACTCAGTTCAGTTCAGTTTAGTTGATCTCACCTAACTAAAGTTAGATATGTGCCCTCACCTACTGATTGACATGCACTTGAGTTCAATTCAGTTAGA
The DNA here is from genome assembly GCA_001517045.1 of Pseudotsuga menziesii. Taxonomy (NCBI): domain Eukaryota; kingdom Viridiplantae; phylum Streptophyta; class Pinopsida; order Pinales; family Pinaceae; genus Pseudotsuga; species Pseudotsuga menziesii. The sequence goes on from LPNX010633210.1 coordinate 194,151, forward strand.
CTTAGTCTAAATTTCCTTCGATTCAGTTAGAGTCAATTAAGGTTGTATTAAGTGGTTAACTAATGTGATGAGTGGTCTCTAACTAACAGTTAAGCCACTCTCATTTACTAAATTCGAATGACCTCTGTAGGATTTGAATTGTATGGCTATTCATGCCATTGTATGACATTGTATCACTACTTTTGATTAATGATAGAAATTATACAGCTGCAACTCCTTATTGCACTGCTTTGATGTCATTTTTTGAGTAAAAATGATTTGTGAAATCTATTGTGAGTTTGTGTCTCGATCCAATATAGATTGTTGTGACTACAATTTTAATATGGTATCAAATCATAGGTCCCAGGTTCAAATCTCTCGAGATACGCTAGAGGGGGGTGTTGGATTATCGGTACAAATGCATGGTATAACTGTCGCACCTCTGGGAATTTCTCAGTGATAGGACCCTGTGATGAGTTTCAAATGTTCATCAACATCTATAGGTTTTGGTGTAACGAAAAACCTTGCATTGTGAACGAACTTGACCTCTTCGCAAATATTACCCATAAAATTTTTGAATGCATATTTTCTATCATTGGCTGGTTCAATTTTTGTTATATCATGTGCCTCCTCCAATGCTCTGCAACTCTCTCCAAGAGGAAACTCGTAATCCCTCTAAACAAGAACATGTGTTTGATTTCCTTCTTGTTTGAATGTATCATCTTCAATAACCTACATATCAACATGTACCTCATGTTCCACCATCACATGATGTTCCTACTTTGTAACATAAATGTTTTCAACCATTGAATGACTATTTGATATGTAGGAGGGTGTAAAGGACCCTTGCAACCTCTCTTAAAGTTTCTCAATTTGCACCATATATTTTTGGAGTGTATTTTACATGGAATCCAAATCATTTGAGATATTTCCATTATATTATACATTATGAAGGTTAGTCCAGGATACAAACCAACAATATCAATTAAATAATCTTTGTCACAAAGAAAATTCAAAAGATTACCTTTCGCTTAAGAGTAAGAGAAAATATGCAGTGAGAAATTTTCAATTCCACAAGTTTCAAACCTTTTAAGCAGGTTCATCCTCAGGAGAACAAAATTCTCACTCTTTTTCCACATGGGTGTGAGGTATTAATATTGTTAGTTTCTCTTTTATTTTTGTAAATTTTAATCTTTTGGTCGATTTGGTAGAATTAGGGTTTTTGTCCAATATTTTAAGTATTATTATTTATTAATAATTATTAACTTCATTTATATACTATGGTTTTTAGTTGTAATTTCATTATATGTGATAGGTTAAATAATTTTCTTATGTGTTATTAAATTTTTGAATGTTATATTTATTAATAAGGGTTTAAAGTAAATAATTAATTTAATGTTTAAAATTCTAGGGTTATTTATAATGTTTATTTAAAAAAAAAATTAGAAATTTCTCAAGTTTCAATTAAAATGTTATTTATGTTATAAATTAATTGTTACAATATTACCTTTGATGTTGGATATTTCCTTTTAATTTTTCTTGATGTCCTCCAGTGATTATTTCTCCTTCGTGCTCAAACAAATGTTTGAGACCAAAGCATGTGCTCCATGGAGATTATTTAGGCCCTCTTGAATCTTCTTTCCATCCATCCTCAATGAACCTTCAAGAAAAATAGGTTCTTCTTGATGAAACTCCTCTTCTTCTTTCTTCTTGATTTTATCAACTTCTTGAAGATCAAGTGGTGATGGGGAAGTTGATATGGGTTCTTCATCATCCGCTATAAGGTATTAATCTTCATGATTATGAGAAATTTGCATTTCAACAACATATTCAAAAGTGGTCTCTTTGTCACCAACATAGAGGTGTGAGAACCCATCAATATGTACTGCTTCAAAGTTTAATCATCCATCAATATATGCTCTTTGGTCCATTTCCATAGTAGAATGTTAGTGTTAGGATCATTAATCCTCCCTTGTCCAAATTTGGTCATATGTCTAAATCGGGAGTCCATCCAGTCTATTTATAGTCATTAGCACCATTGGTTAAACTTGACCTAATTGGGGCACATGTTTCAGTTAACTAAGTGTGGGGAACACAAATTGAGGCTCACTGTCACTTATTGCACTTGATTGCATAAGTTTAGGAGTCTCCTAGATCAATCCCTACAATTTAGGAAGCAACTGGGAGTGCCAAAACCAACCAAGGTCAGTTCACTTCCATTAATGACTAGTCAAGCCAAGTCAGGAGTTAGTTACATTCAGTTATAGCTCTCTACATTCAGTTAAATAATGGTTTAATTAATTGCACACATGTGGGGCATTTTTCTCACCTACCACAGTTAGTTAACCATTATTATATACTAAATGTAACAGTTGGTTTTGTTTTAGAACTCCGGTTATGTTTTAGACAAGGATAGTTAACTACTGGGTCCTTAACTTCAGTTGATGACTAGTCAAGCCAAGTTAGGAGTCAGTTACATTCAGTTAAATAATGGTTTAATTAATTGCACACATGTGGGGCGCTTTTCTCACCTACCACAGTCAGTTAACCATTATTTAATACTAAATGTAACAGTTGGTTGTGTTTTTAGAACTCCAATTGTGATTTAGACATGTCTTGGTTACCTACAGTCAAGTAGAGTCAACAATTCGAACTTCCTCATGTGGATTCAAATTGATTGTGGCTATTAAATCTATTTTACATCATTGTAATTATTATATGGATTACTTTTTTGATTAATGAAAGCATTCACAGCTGCAAGCCTTTTGCACTGTTTCATTCTTCAATGGCTGAGTAAATTGTGAGATCTTCTTTGTGAGTTGTGTGTTTGTATACAGATCTATATGCTCAAATTTAACATGGTATCAGAGCCTCGACGGAAAAGGCACTTCTCCTCCTCGGATCTCCTACTGGATCATTTTTTTTGTTTTGTAGGTACAACTTCGAAATGAATTCATGAGTTCCTCTTCTCACCCGATCCTCAGACTATTTTGAATGGAGGTTGAAGATGAATATATGTCTGAGAAGACAAAAACTATTTTCGGTGTCTATTGTATTAGGTAGAAATTATTTTGAGAGTGATAATGACTGGCTAAAAGAAAAGGATAAAGCTTTTGAAATAATGGAACTGGCTCTTTCTCCTAGCATGCGCTATCACAGTAGATCTATTAAATATCCACTGGAACTCTGGATAAGATTGGACAGAACCTTTGGAATTAATAGCGGATGGTGCAAATCCAGCACCACAAGCATCCTTGATCCAAAAATCTCGGCCTCCACTCTCTCTGATGAAGTTGTTCAAGATGAAGAAGAAGCAGAAACTTCTACACAGTCAATTCGAATTGAAGACAGCCTCCATGGAGTGACTCCTTCTCCTGATGCTCTGGAAGTTCATGAGATCTCTGATATCTCATCTTCTCATATTTCTGAAACAGAAGAAGACATTCGAATCTCTGATAT
>LPNX010633210.1:198139-236555 GCA_001517045.1 Pseudotsuga menziesii
ATATGAGGTTACTGACATTTTATTATGCGATTCATTACCTATTTCAGAAGCTATATCAGACTATGGAGCTCCAGCATTCACTCTCAACATTCCTAGTGCTTCTCTACCATTGATCACATGCTCATCTTCTCACAGAACTAGTAAAGAGGAAGATTTTCTGCATCCGCCTGGACACCTGCTCCTAACACTTGGGGCTGTTATTACCACTCATGGTTTTCTTTTCATGGATGAAAAATATCAATTTCTCGAGTGTTATTCACATTCTCTGAATTCTCAAGAACCTTTCCTCACTTTTCAGTTGACTTCAGTTGCTCTACATGGGTCCAGTTTTCATCCGGCAGCTGTCTATATTTCTGATTTAGTTGAGCATATCATTCTTCTTCCAAAGAGGAAGATTCCTCCAGACATATGATGGAGAGGTTCACATGCCAGGCCCCAGGATACCTGTGCACAGAAGAACCAGATTGATCCTGATTCTACCTGCTTAATTAGAAGGGGGGTTTTTTTCCCATGTGGTTTTTCCCCAAGCATCTTATTTTTGAGCAGTTACTTTATTTTACTTGATGTAATGGGTGACCTATGGTCTTAGTTACCAGGGCCCATAGTTTGTCCAAGTTAGCATTCAGGGGGGGTGTTAGGATTATTAATCCTCCCTTGTCCAAATTTGGTCATATGTCTAAATCTGGAGTCCATCCAGTCTATTTATAGTCATTAGCACCATTGGTTAAACTTGACCTAATTGGGGCACATGTTTCAGTTACCTAAGTGTGGGGAACACAAATTGAGGCTCACTGTCACTTATTAAACTTGATTGCATAATTTTAGGAGTCTCCTAGATCAATCCCTACAATTTAGGAAGCAACTGGGAGTGCCGAAACCAACCAAGGTCAGTTCACTTCCATTATTGACTAGTCAAGCCAAGTCAGGAGTCAGTTACATTCAGTTCTAGCTCTCTACATTCAGTTAAATAATGGTTTAATTAATTGCACACATGTGGGGCATTTTTCTCACCTACCACAGTTATTTAACCATTATTTAATACTAAATGTAACAGTTGGTTGTGTTTTAGAACTCCGGTTATGATTTAGACAAGGACAGTTAACTACTGGGTCCTTAACTTCAGTTGATGACTAGTCAAGCCAATTTAGGAGTCAGTTACATTATGTTAAATAATGGTTTAATTAATTGCACACATGTGGGGCGATTTTCTCACCTACCACCGTCAGTTAACCATTATTTAATACTAAATGTAACAGTTGGTTGTGTTTTTAGAACTCCAATTGTGATTTAGACATGTCTTGGTTACCTACAGTCAAGTAGAGTCATCAATTCGAACTTCCTCATGTGGATTCGAATTGCTTGTGGCTATTAAAGCCATTTTACATCATTGTAATTATTATCTGGATTACTTTTTTGATTAATGAAAGCATTCACAGCTGCAAGCCTTTTGCACTGTTTCATTCTTCAATGGCTGAGTAAATTGTGAGATCTTCTTTGTGAGTTGTGTGTTTGTCTACAGATCTATATGCTCAAATTTAACAGTGAATTGGAATGATATTCAGTAGTTTCAAGCAACTCTTCTTCATTCTCATGTGATTTTTCTTAATCTTTTTAAGAGTCACTCGAGAGTGACTTTCGATCCTCTTTATGTAATGATTCTTCTGCTTCACCACCCACAAACCTAGGTGGATCCTTTGTCTCCTCCATACTTTTGGATTGTTGATTGTTCCTTAATCAGTTCACATTTGAACTATTAGGCCTATATCCAAACACCTAATCAACAAAGTATTCAAAAATAATGGTCTTATGTGTCTCTCCCATTAAAGCAAGATATGTTTGAAATTGTTGGGGACACATTTTACATGTTGCTCTCAATATTTCTAATTCATTCATAGGAGTAGGTAATGTTGGTTTGGCGCATACATATTCACTTATTTTTTTCCACTCATCTACTGCTTCCTTGATTCCATAAGGAGTTTCAAAATTATCTTAATGAAGGGAACTACTACTACCCCCTACTTCCAACTTACCCCTAAGTTGGCTAGCCATAAATTCGAACCCTTGCATAAGCTACTTAGTAATATCATCAAAACATGAATTCATGAGTTTATTAAATGCATCCCTATCATCCATCAATTCAATATTTTCAAATACCATGCTCTGATACTACTATAATGTCCCTACTTGGAATTTTGGACAAAATTACAATTTGGGCATATTCCAGCTTAATTAGTATTTCTTGATTTGGTTCCAAATACCACCAAGCCTTTCCAAATTTATTATGGAAGGAACATATTGGACTTAAAAAATCATAAAATTCCTCATACACTCAATGGTCTAATCATAAAACTCATTTTGACATTATATTCAAGTTTGCACAATTTGGCCAATTTCTAGCTTTAGACTAGTGAAACCCAAGTTGAACCAATTACACCCAAGTGAGTTCAAATTTATTATGGAAGATATTTATGGGTATTAGGACATAATAATTCATATTATTCATTCTCATACACTTTCCAAATCATTCTGCAACTTGATTTTGACCCTAGGGAAACAAGGACCAAAACACTAGGAAAATTGATGTTAAAACCCCCAAGGATAGATGGCACTTTCGCCTCTCCAAATGCAGTACAAACCTCCAAAAATAAATTTATGTCATTATTGAAGGTTATTAATGTTTTCAAATTGGTTATGATGTGCAACATCTATATGGTAACTTTCAATGAATCTGCTTAAGGGGAAATGGTATTAATAGTTCGATTTTGAATCATGAAAAGTAGATTGAATGGTTCATATAATGAAATGGCATATAAATTCCATAAAAATAATTCAAATTGATTCCAAAAAAAATTAAACATCATATAAATTCCTTCATACAAATATGATATTTAACTCTTTAAAAGTGGAATCCAAATACATGAAAACTAGTGATTCAAGAGCATGGGAATGCAAGCCTTTCACACTGGATTTTATTAGATTTCAAGATACAAAACATATGGTCATGAAAGTAAATAGTCATACATAATTAATTTATTTCCCATCATCATAAAACTCATATTAAATTCCTCACACAAATCTGATAGACAACTCTTTCAAAATGGAAGCCAAATACATGAAAACTGGTAATTCAAGAGCATGGGAATACAATTTTTTCACACAAGGATTTATGATCATTCGAATTACAGAGAATATTTTCATAAGAGTATAGATGCATACATAATATACACAATCTAGGGAATCAAATATACTCCAAAAAGTGCAAGCACCACTCCAACAAGTGCACCATCAACATGAGAGTGTGGGGCGATGGAGAAGAAGGAATGAGAGAAAAGAGAGATATATGAGAATAAAAAATATATCAACTGTAAACCTGAAAATAAAACAACTTAATTCATCTCCAATTATAGGTATGAATGGTCTCTCCATCAACCAACTTGGAAAGGAATCCAACTCCCTTGAAATTGGTTCACAAGCACGCAAAGTAAACTCTCACTGTGCAATAGACAAGAAAAATCTCTTCAAAATGAAAAATGCTAATTAAAAAATTATCAAAACCCATTCTAATTCCTCATTGCATCCTTTTATTAACTTCATTATTCCTCCTAAGGTCGAATTTGCCTCCATGGGATTCCTCAAACTCATCTCAGTGGTTTAGTAACCCCTATGACACTTCTCTTCCTCTTCATGCTACAATTATTTCCCCAATTTTAATGGATGAATCTAAATCCAAAATGATCCGTATTGGTGCTTATTTTTATCCCTCTCATGAAAAATGCTTCATAGGTCTGCAATCAGGTCTGATTTTTTCATACTTGTCATTGAATCTTTCATCATTTGTTGTCATAGAGTGCATTGAATATCCTTCCTAGTGGCACGCATTACCTTATATTATATTCCTCTTGCATGGTAGTTAATATCCTATACTAATTCAAATTCCCTATCTCATGATATTCTATTTGACACACCATCACCCTCCAATAACGATACATTCCCCATGGTTTCAAATTTGGATGAAGATCATGTTAAGTGTGTGGGGAATCTAGTCACCAAAAGGCTCCACAAGCTTCCAAGTGTCTTCATGAACTCATGCCACCTTATTTGATTAGAATTCATCATTTATGTGATCCATTAAAATGTTAATATGGTAAATTAAAGTCCCTTTGGGTCATGTATCCCTTTTATTATCAAATTTGTGTCTCCATGTCTACCTAAGGAACTAGTAGGTTGGTGAAACATTAATTACAAGTAATCTTATTTGAATTAGTAAATGAAATATTTTTTTGTGAAGGACCCAAATACTTCATTGCATATTTTTTGTTAAAATCCTTCTTCAACTTGTTAATCACATTTTTATCTTGACCAACAATCAACATGTCATCAACATATAATAATAAGACAACAAAATTCCCATTTTGATCTCTTTTGATGTATACACAAAGATATTCATTTAGGATTTTGAAATCATGATCAAGCATAAAATAGACAAATTTCATATACCATTGATGAGTATCTTCTTTTATCCCATACAGACTCTTCTTCAACCTAGAGGCTAGATTCTCTTTACCTTTTACTTTGAAATATTTTGGTTTCTCCATATATATTTCCTACTCCAAATCACCATGAAGGAAATAAGTATTTACATCTAAATATTCACATTCCAAGTCAAAAGTAACAACAATGCCAAGAATAACCCTTATTTATGACATTTTAACAACTAGGGATAAAATCTATGTAAAATCAATACCTTGTTCTTTCCCAAATCCTTTCACCGTTAGCCTTGCTTCGTACCTTTGCTTATTTTCCTTTCCTTCATGTTTTATTTTGTACAACTTCTTAATATTTAAGATATTTCTTTCTTTCAGCCATTCAACCAAATCCCATTTATTATTTTCATGTAGGCATTTAAGCTCTTCTTGCATATCCTTTTTCTATTTGATGTTATTATCTCCTTCACATGCTTCATGAAAACTAGTAGGTTCACCTTCATTACTCAATAAAATATATTCTAATGATGAATACCCTTTTGAAGGCATATGTGGCCTAGTATACCTACTAATTGGTAATTTTTTTGGAAAAATTACTCCCAATGGATGTCGATAATGCCAATCTTCATTTTCTTCTTCTTGTTGACGATTTTTATTTTGATGCAATGGAATATCATTATTTCCAATAGTCTCTTCTTGTATGATGGTTTATTTTCCTGTTGATCTTGAATTTAAACAAATTTATGCACCTACAAACATTTTCTAACACTTTTAAACATTTGATCTTCATTAAAAATGACATCCTTGCTTCTATTAAGTTTCCATTTTTAGGATCCCATAACTGGTAACCTAACTCATTATCAGCATAACCTAAGAAAATGCATTTTTAAATGACTTTTCATCCAACTTGTACCTTTGTTCCTTATAAATATGCACATATGCTTCACAACCAAAATTTGTCAAGTGATTGTAACATGAATCCTTACCAGCCCATACATTTTTAGGAATTCCACCATCCAATGCATTTGTGGGGGAGTGATTTATTAAGTAGAAAGAAATACGAACAACCTCTGCCAAAAAAGATTTAGTCAAACCAGAATTTGAAAGCATACTTCTCACCTTCTCCATTATTGTCGGATTCATTCTCTCAGTTGTTCCATATTGCTACAGGCTAGATGGAACAATGTTTACATGCTTTATACCATGGTTACTACAATATTCTTCAAATTAATTGGAGCAAAATTCCCCACCATTATCTATTCTAATACATCTCAATATTTTGTTAGTCTCCCTTTCAACAGCCATATGAAATTTCTGAAAAGTTTCAAAAAATGATCTTTACTCTTAGTAGGGAAATGCCACACCTTTTTTGAAGCATCATCAATAAAAGTGACAAAATAAGAAGCCTCTCCTATTGATTTTTCATTAATTGGGCCAGAAACATCAGAATATAAAATCTAATATTTTTGTATCCCTTTTAGGGCCATCCCAAATAAAATATACTCCTCGCTATTTACCTATAATACAATGCTCACAAAATTTAATTTATGTACATTTTATTCCAGTTAAAATATTTTTCTCATAAAGAATTTTTAATCCTCTTTCGGTCATGTTCCCAAGTACTTTATTCCATACTCCTCATGTAGGATCTTCCTTTGTAACACCCACAATATTTGATTTCTCGACATTTGATTTTAATGTGTATAGAGTGACACTTTTCTTCCCTTTTGCCACAATGAGTGAACCCTTCACAATTTTATAGGTTCCATTGCCAAACACTATGTGGAAGCCTTAATCATCTAGATTCTTGGTGAAAATTAGATTCATTCCAAGATCTGGTACATGCCTGACCTATTTAAGCAATAAACTACAACCTTCTTTTGTTTTTATTAAAATGTCTCCTACTCCTTCAATACTGTAAAGGATTTTATTACTCAAGCGAACCTTACCCATATTACTAGAGTTATAAGAAATAAAATTATCTTTACTTGGGGTAGCATAGTAAAAGGCACTGAACTCTAAAATCCAATCTCTATCATGAATTGAAGTACAAAGACATGCATCTTCATAAGAAATGGTAATTAATACCTCACCTTCTTATGTAACAATAATAATTTCTTCATTTTGTTGTTGTTGGAAACGTTTTACTCCTTTTGTTCTTCTTTTAATATTTTGCAATATTTTTCAATATGGCCTTGTTTTCCACAACAATAACAAGTTATTCCTCCACACCTCTAATTTGACCTAGCTCTTGAAATGGATCTCCTTGATTTGTCTCGATATGGTTTCCTTCCACAATCACCAAGGGTTGGTGCCTCCATATTTGGAATTACCTCTCCCATAGATTTCTTGAGCATTTATTCATTTAATAAACTATTAGAAACATATTCAACACATAATTTACCTTTTGGTGTCGCATTACTTATGATGACCACTGAGTTCTTCCAATATTAGGCATAGAGCTTAATAGTAGAAGGGCTTGAATCTCATAATCAAATTTAGTTTTTAATGAAGTGAGTTGGTTCAACACTGTGTGCAGCTCATTTAAATTTTCTTATACTAAAATTCCTTCATTCATTTTTAAATTAAACAACGTTTTCGTTAAAATAATGTATTGACTATTGTATCACATTCATATAAATCATGAGGCTTTTTCCATGAATATTTGGTTGACTATTTTTATTAGACATGAAAATATACTGTGTCTGGAAAATATTGTCTAATAGCGGAAAATGTCTTCCTATATAACTTCTCCCAATATTCATCACTCATGAATGAAGGTTTCTTTGATTTCCTTGAATTGGTAACTACATATCTCTCAAGGTGATAGTATCTTCCATTTTATATCTACATATGGTAAAATTCACCTCAATAAGATTTTCAATTCTTATGGTGAATTCCATCACAAAATCCTATATACAAGCCCTACACACACTGAATATCCAACAAAAAAGGACGTGGCTATGATACCACTGTTAGAAAAACAACAACCAATAATGATTTCCGTATTTTAACATAATGTAATAGATCTACATAAGATATCAAGAACAATTTCCAAATTTAAAAATATTATAATAGATCTACATAACACATCTAAAAATACATGTTGAATAATAAAACCATTCTAGATCATAGATCTAATGTCCTTTATGAATATTACAACTAATTTAGAATTAGATCTAATAATTAATTTTCTTCATCACATAAAATTACAGATTTGTATAAAATAAATTATTTAGAATTTAACATGGAAAACCAAATATGAGAAAAACCACAGGGATGGAAGGATCAAAATCTTTTATTACTAACAAACCATATACATACATCATAATACTTCAGCCCAACTACTTCAAACTTGTATCTCCCAAACACACAAATGATACACCAACAATACATTCTTATTGTCATAATTCGAAAGCCTTGATGGAATCAAGAATTCCATAAACAAGCTAAGAATCTAAGTACACATTTAACCTCACTCATAATTGCAGAGAATTAGCATATGGAGATAAGAAGAGGAATTAATGACCACACATTAATGAATTATCAATAAATGATAATTGATATTATTACACTGGTAATACATCCTTATAAATGATATTTGAGTTGATGGAAGACAGCTCATTGCTAGCTCATAAATTAGACTTACTAAATACGATAAACCCCCATAGGTGCCTAAAGCACTTTCCTAATCTATCAAGGACCTCATGAATTATCTAAAGAACGAGTGAGTAATGATAAGTGATTGAATTAATTTCTAATCCTGGAATATGGAGAGAAAATAATGGAGGATGGGTTGGCAACAAAAGATAGCAGTTTCCTAGTTGACTAGCTTTACCTAATCCACACAAAATATGGAATAAAGAAGTAAAAGACATAATCTGTAGGAAAGCGCAGTTACTAATTCTGGAAGTCAATAAAGCGGATAGTATCAAACCAATATTAGGATTAAATAAATCTTGGGGTATATATGAAAAGTGGTGTCCATGTGGTGCAAGTGGATGCCAATTATCTAGGCTAGTGGGTAGGAAATTAATCAAAATTGATTAAATATTTTATCCTAAGTTATGAAGTGGGTTTATTATATTCCCATACCCCCCTTTAATTCCGACTTTATGGTGTTTATGTCAAAAAATATACATGCATATGGATGCATATAGGGCCCAACAATAAGGATATGGTCACCCTTTAACAATTAGTATGTCCGAAAAGATGAGGAAAGCGGAAAAACCACATGGGGGAAATCCTCCCTCAAGAAGAACATGAGAGGAAAACCAAAAATGTTCAACTATTTTTTATGCTTCTCCAAACTAAATGCTGATGTATGGATGAATATTCTTCTTGGGAAGAAAAGAAATCTACTCACCTGGATTAAGAATAGTTGTAGGATGGGAACTGGGACCATGTAGAAAAACTAATATCCAATGATGTGAAAGAGATTGAGAGTTGTAATCATATCCAAGATGATGGATTAACTTGAAATTCAAACCAATAGATATGAAATCAACTCCAGATAGGAGAAATAAGAGCCCAAGCGAATGTATGAGGTATCCAACTTCATTTGCATAGAGAGGATGTGTGCAAGTGATCATGTATGAGAAAGAGAAGGCATAATATCAAAGAGTGTGAATGCAAGGGCTCCATGGGTTGATATAGATTCCAAAGAATCCAAAAGAAAACATATTATCACATCAGTAGACTCATGGGAATACACTAGTAAAGAATTCTCTGTATTAGAAGTATGAAAGGAGGAAGGAAGGAGATGTTCAAAATATTCAAGGAGGCTCTGAGGATTGATTCCAACAAAAAAGGAGGAGATGAAGAAGTGAATGAGATCAAGTATGGTAATTGGAAAGACAGTAATAGGACTTTATTTGGCTAAGAAAACATCCAATAAATCACTAAGATACACACCATCAAAGATAGAAGTATGCACGCAGTGTGAAGGATCTGGCACATAGATCTCATAATCTATGATAGAAGGCATGAATAATAATGAATGTGTGATTGAATCATCATCAATAGAAATAAAATATCCATTAGTCACTTATTTTTCATCATCAAAATCAAAAGAAGATGGATAAACTTCAAGAGACACAAAAAAATGACTCTTCAATATTTGCTTCTTGATTGAAGAACGAAGCATTCGAATCAAAGAGGGTACCAGTAACATGAAATGTATGAGAAAATTATTAATAAAAATTAAATTCATCAGAGAATGCAGCGGTCAATACACCTTGAGAGAGAAACGTGAGGAGATGATGGGTTGGCTCCTTGCTTTATCTTCTACTTCCCGCATACCAAAATTTTTGTCCAAAATGTTCCAAAGCTCAAATGGATACTCAACACAACCTATGAGATGATGTATATTTCGAGACATTCCAAAACACATAATTCCATCAGCTCTATCACATGTAATTATCTAGTCAAAATTCTCTTGATAAGACTCAGGTTCACTCAAATCACCAATGGAGACATCAAAGAGACATTTCCTCTTCAAGTATGTGCTCATATTTGTCTTCTAATCAACATAGTTTAAAGGAGATAGTAGAAGAAATTTCAAATCCATATTGGATTTGTTGCACCTGCAAATATTAAAAGGAGAATTAATTGATGAGCTTCCAAAGCTATGATACCATGTCAAAATTCTAAATTCTTGATGGAAACAAGAATTCCATAAACAAGCTAAGAATCTAAGAACACAATTACCCTCACTGGGAATTTCCGAAAATTAGCAGAAGGAGAGAAGAAGAGGAATTAATGAACACACATTAATGAGATTTTAGTTTATGGAAGACAACTCATTACTATGTCATAAATCAAACTTACTAAATATGATAAACCCCCATAGGTGGATAAAGCACTTTCCTAATATATCAAGGAACTTGTGAATTATCTAAAACACTAGTGAGTGATGATAAGTGATGTAAATACTTTCTAATTCTTGGAATATGGATTGAACATAATGGAGGATGGGTCGGCAACACAAGATAGCAGTTTCCTAGTTGACTAACTTTACCTTATCTATAGAAAAGTTGGAATAAATAAGTAAAAGAAATAATATGCAGTTAAGCATCGTTACTAATTCTAACAGTCAATAAAGTGGACAGGCTCAAACCAGAATGAGGATTAAAGTGCTCATGGGGAATATATAGCAATTTTTGACCATGTGGTGAAAGTGGATGCCAACTATCTAGGCTAGTGGGTAGGAAATTAATCAAGATTGATTAAATATTTTATTCTAAGTTATGAAGTGGGTGTATTATATTCCCACATTTATATTGTTTCGTTAAACAAGTATCACTACCAAAAAACATGGTAAAAAAACCACTTTCCCAAAACTATGGTTAGAAAACATATACAACTAATTTTAGCTAATTTCAATAATGCAATCGGAAAATGAAAAGTGAAAACTATTTATTTTCATTAATAATATTTGGTCTCACACATAACGTGATGCACACTATTACTCATATGGGGAAATTATTTAGAATTTTTTGGAATAGTGCTAATAAAGATATTTCATAACCAAAATGATCCACCTCAAAATAAATGTACATACAAACTTAATAGACAAACAAACATGATTTCCACCATGTTGTTTCTAAATTTAAAGAAATCATTTAAATAAAGGTATCCATTGTCTTCTAGAATCAATAGTCTCAATTATCACACTGGAAATTTACAAAGAGAATGATCCCATGGTAACATCACTAGAGGATAAAAATGACAATAATATTTGCTACATAAAATATGTTAACTTCAAACAAGTTTCCTGAAAAATGAATTTGGGATGGACACAAGATAATATTCAATATTCATATTGTACAATAGTTAATTTATTGAAAGGAGATGAATCTTTACTTTTGCAACTTACTATCTCTTAAGACCTAGTGTTGGAACCTTTCTCTAGTCCAAAAAGTAGATACCCTCTGTTGGTTTCTCCTCTATGACACACGCACACACACACACACACACACACACACACACACACACACATAATATTACTATTACATTAACCATTCGACATTTAAACATAATCATATGCTGACATCACATTTACAATACTAAAATAAAGGAATGAATTTAAAAAAATAACAAATACAAATATACATTGAACTTGAGTTTTTATTAATTTGTCACAGTGGTATAGGAACTGAAAACACAGTCTCGCAAAGAATACAGACAGATAATCATAAAATTGTCAAAATGGTGCTGTAATGGAAGTAGCAGCTCTATATAATCAAATGAATAATGAATACTACGATACAATGATCATGCCGGAAGCATGAATGCCAAGTCAATTTGAATTCCCAAGGAGGTCATTCAAATTGCCTTAGAATTCATGCTTCCAACATGATCATTGTATTGTATTATTCATTATTCATTTGATTATACAGAGTTGCGTCTTCCATTGTAGCACAATTTTTCCAATTTTATGATTATCTGTCTGTATTCTTTGTGAGACTGTGTTTTTAGTTTCTAGACCACTGTGACAAATTAATATGGTATCAGAGCTCATGGTAGGATGAAGCTCAGATCTCTCAAAAACAAGGTTTTTGACAGATCTTTCATGAAAATTGAGCAATAGCTCAAAAATCCAGCACTTCACCAGAAGTCAAGGCTTACCACTTAATACCCCAAGCAAGGAAATTATTGATCAAGCTTGCTTGATTGACTATGTTGGGTGTGATGAAATCCTAAAATGTGCAGGCTGTTCATTCTTAGAGTGCCCCTTTTGTTGTGATTTTCAGGTTTTTAACAGGTGAAAGCATTTGCTCCAGCAGATTTAGATGGATTCTTCCATAGAACTCTTGACTCCGTTCAATTTCCACTCATGGAAATGAGACATGGAGATCTAGCTACATGCAAGAGGAATCTATAGGGTAACTATGGAAACTAAAGAAGAGATTGCTTCTATGACAGACAAAGCTAGATGCTTAAACAAGAAAGATGAAGCATTCGAATTAGTGTGCCTCTCTATTTCCCAGGATCTTCTTTTACATCTTTTAGGATTGAAGAATCCAAAGGAAATCTAGGAATTGGAATCCTTGTATGGAAATTAGGATTATTTGAGAGTATACGATCTTGAGAATGAGTTAATGTCTCTCCAGCCTTCCAATTTTGAGACCTTGAATGAAATTTTCACAAATTTCAAGCACATTGTCTTACTGTTGAAGTAATGCAAAGTGGAAGGAGGATGATTAGCTCATCCTCGTGATACTCTCCAAACTTGGAGCTGATTACTCAGTTTTTGTCTCTACATTCTGTGCAGGGAATCTCACAACCCTTGGATGGAAGATGCCTTCACTCAATGCCTTCATTGAGTCCCTAACAAGTGAACATGATAAGCTTGTCCAGATGGGGATCATCAAATCCTCGTGTGATCAAGCCCTCCATGTCTCGGGGCCCAAAGATATGAAGGGTAAAGGAAAGAATCAGAAGAATCCAAAAACTAAATTCGAAGCTCCTAAGCCTAAAGTTGAAAACCAACAGCATGATGAGTCTTCTGGCTCAAAGAAGAACAAAAGAAAAAAGCATCATGGAAAGGAAAAATTCAAGTGTTCATACTGTGGGAAGGGCTTCCACCCTAATCATGCCTGCATGAAGAAGAAACTTGATGAAGCTACCTCTCTCCTTGAGAGAAATCACATCAATATTCCAGAAATATTTTGGAGGAGAGATCAACAAGATCAAGAACCACAGCATGAAAGAGGTCATGCCCTCATGGAAAGCACTTCAAAGTCCAAAGAACTCTTGGTAGATTCTGGAGCTTCGAACCACATGATGGCTAAAAGAGACTCCTTCTCATCTTTGGAGACTGGAAAATCCATCCCCATCCACATGGGAGATGACTCCACAATCATTTCAAAAGGACAAGGTACTGTTGATCTTAAGAATGGCTATTTTTCAAATGTTTTTTCTATACCGTCTCTAGCATCAAACCTCCTGATTGTTTATCAAATGACACATATGGGAGTGCCCAAGAGAGTATCCTTCAGCCCGATTGATGTAGAGATAATGGAACTTGCATCTGGGAAACTTGTTGCAAAAGGCCTTGCAAACCATCATGCAAAATCCTATGAGTTTTCCCCTTTTGTGGCGGATGCAAATCCCACCGCACTGCTAACTCATGGAAATGAAGTTAGTATACTATGGCATGAGAGTTTCGGCCATATAAAATTCAAATAATTGCAGCAATTATAGAAAAAATCCATGGTTGAAGGCCTCTCGGTCATCAAGGAAACCACTGGAATTTGCAAGGGCTGTGTTTTTGGAAAGCACCCTGAGCACAAGTTCGATTGGGAGAAGGCAAGCCGAGCTACATGCATCTTGGGACTGATACATTTGGATATCAGTGGTCCCATGCCTATCACACTCATGACTATATCAAGGTATCTTCTGACTTTTGTTGATGATTTTTCCAGGTACACATGGGTCTTCTTTCTCAAAAAGAAGTCTCAAGTCTGTGAAAAATTCACTGAATTGAAGGCCTTAATCGAGAATGCATCTAGACAAAAGATCAAGATATTGAGATCTAACATTGGTGAGGATTATGTCAGTAATTATTTTCTACACATATTCTCTCAAATTGGTATTCAGGTCCAGCATTCCATTCCCTACACTCCCCAGCAGAACGGTGTAGGGGAAAGGAAGAATCGGTCTCTGAAGGAGATGACCACATGTATGTTGGAATCAAAGAAGTTGGCTGAAAATTTGTGGACTAAAGACATGCATGATGCAGCATACATTTATAATAGAGTGACACACTCATCTGTGAAAGGGAATACCCATTTCAAAGCATACTTTGGACACAAGATGGATGTGTCGAACCTACGGGTGTTTGGGTCCACTACATGGGCCCGAATTGCACTTGATAAAAGGAGGGATTTGCAACCACAAAGGATAGAATGTATATTTATTGGGTATCCTAATGAATAAAAAGGTTTCAAGCTTCTAGATATCAAAACAAAATAGATCATCATCGAAAGGAGTGTCAATTCCGATGAGCCTCTTCAGGAAGTGGAACTAGTGAAGGAGAAAACTGCTGAATTTCCTTCCTATTCTACTGAATATTTGGAGGATGAAATTGGGGGTGATGACCCTGATTTGGATCCTATGATTTATTATATTAGTGTAAATAAAACATTATATTATTAATAATAACCTAAAGTACAAAATCATCTCCCAACATGGGCCCGACAGACACTCTCCTCCGCAGGAGATAACATTGGAAATCTAGATGATCCAAGGAGAACTCGGTCTGATTTCCAAAGAGCAGGTATTGTCATCTCCTGTCCTGATTATTTTCTGTTTGAATATTGTTATTTGATGATAATTTCATACCAAAATTCCTACTACCATGCTCAGAAGGATCCGAGATGGAAAGCTTCCATGGATGAAGAGATGAATTCTCTTCCGAAAACACTACTTGGGAGCTAGTTTCTCTTCCTTTGGGAAGGAAATTGGTTCAATGCAATTGGGTGTTTCAGACTATGGATTCTGTAGATGGTAGCACCTAAAAATATAAGGCAATGCTGGTGGCAAAAATTTTCTCCCATGTCCAAGGTGTGGACTACCATGAGACTTTTGCACCGATTGCAAAAATGGACTCCATCCACCTAGTTTTGGCAATTCCAGCATCTAAGCACTGGGAAGTGCATCATATCAATGTTAAGTCAGCATTTATACATGGAGATATTCATGAGGAGATATACATGAAGCATCCTAAGGGCTACATATCTGATCCATCTTTGGTTTGCAAGCTAAAGAAGTCACTATACGGGTTAAAACAGGCCCCAAGAGAGTGGTATTCCAAGATGGTTTCCTTCCTTCTCTCGCAAAACTTCCAAAGGTGTAGATCAGATACAAATGTGTATATACAGAAGTATGATGGTCATTTGATTATTATTTTTTTATATGTTCATGAATTACTGATCACAGGTAGCACAGTTGCTTCTATTTCAGTCATCAAAACTGCTCTCCACAATGCATTTGAAATGAGCGATTTGGGGCTCTTAAAACAATTTATGGGGCTCGAAAATGAGCAAAATTATGATGGGATAATGGTAACTTAGTCCAAATACATATCATACCTATTAGTCAAGTTTAACATGGCTTAATGTATACCTACACCATTCCCTTTCCTTTCAAGGATCAACCTTGAAGAAGGAAAAAGCACACCTCCCATGGACTGCACTATTTATCGACAACTGATTGGTAGCTTGTTGTACTTGACTCATTCTCGGCCTGATATATATTATGATGTGAATGATGTATCAAGATACATGCAGCATCCCCATGATATTCATTGTAAGGAATCCAAGAGGATCCTCCAGCACATTCAGGGAACCAGAACCTATGACATTCGCTATGCTGCAGACTCCGTGTTAGAGCTGGTTGGATACACAGATTCTGATTAGGCAGATGATTCTATTGATTGGAAGTAAAATTTTGTATATTTATTCATGTTTGGTGGTGGCCCCATTTTCTGGTCTGGCAAAAATCAGGTCGCCATAGCATTGTCTTCAGCAGAGGCCGAGTATTGAGGAGTTGTGAATGCTTACATCCAAGCTGTTTGGTTGCAAGGAATTCTTTCAGAGTTTGATCTTTGTAGTAATTTTTCCATTGTCCTATTTTGTGATAATAAAATTTATATTAATATATCCACAAATATAGTTACCAGGAAGAGGACCAAGCATGTAGAGATACACATGCACTATATCAGGGAGCTAGTGCATGACAGGACCATCATTCTGCAATATTGCCTGACATATGAGCAGATTGTAGACATATTCACCAAGATATTTTGAGAAAAGAAGTTCACTTACCTCCATTCACTGTTGGGCGTGAGTTCATCAGGGTGATCCAACTACTTTTAGTGTTCAACTTGAGGGTGGGGGGGGGGGGTTCCCACTGGGTTTTCCAACTTTTCCTCACTTAGTTTATTTTTTAGCATTGTTTGAGCTTCAGTATTGTACAGGGTGACCGATGGCCTTAGTTTCCATAGCCCTAGCATTCTTATGCACTTTATGTTTTCTACTCCTCTTGAGTATAGCTTAAGGGGGGGTGTTGGAGACATTTACCACCATACACACTCATTTTCGTCAATTTGGCCTAGTTAAACCACTATGCTAAGTTTTATTGACTTAATTGACATGAGAAGAGCATTGTATGATATCAGCATGAGCACAACCACAATGACCTTCAGTCAAGTAGGATAACTAAGACTTCTCCTACATCCAGGGAGGCTAACAGGAGCTCAATAAGCATAATGCAAGTGGCTGAAAGAGCAAAAATGTGATGAAGGTCTACCATAAAACTGTTGGAGACATTTACCACCATACACACTCATTTTGGTCAATTTGTCCTAGTTAAACCACTATCCTAAGTTTTATTGACTTAATTGACATCAGAGGAGCATTGTATGACATCAGCATGAGCACACCCACACCTACCTTCAGTCAAGGAAGCTAACTAATCCTTCTCCTACATCTGGAGAGTCTAACTAGAGCACTCCATGGGTGATATGAGTGTCATAAATGCCCCATATTGCTAATTGATGGTTACAATCAGTTAAACAGAGCAATGAAGGCACCTTCCTTCATTAAATTGATTATTTAATGATTATTTAATGAACTAGAGTCAACAGGGGCACCTCCAACAACTTCTGATGTTCAGTTACACTTCAGTTAACCTCATTAGGGTTCACTGGAGTCATTGATGCGATGACACTTATTGGTTGGCTTGCAGTGACATGTGTCTGAGCTACTTCCAGTTAGACTCAGTCATTTATTGCACTCCAACTTCAGTTAGGGCTCAGTTGAGTCAATTAGGTTTTTGATTAGTGGTTAACTTGAGTGTTGAATGTGGCTTACATTTAGTTAAGCTAGACTCTCTCATTGAATTCAAATTGAATGAGTGATTCTAGCTTAACTAAATGTAATCCATAGTCAACACTCAAGTTAACCACTGATCAAAACCCTAATTGACTCAATTGAGCCCTAACTGAAGTCGGAGTCCAATAAATGACCGAGTCTAACTAAAATCATCTCAGACACATGTCACTACAAGCCATCCAACAAATGGTATCGCATCAATGACTCCAATGAACCCCGATGAGGTTAACTGAAGTGTAACTGACTATCAGAAGTGGTTGGAGGCGCCCCTGTTGACTCCAATTCATTAAATAATCATTAAATAATCAATTTAATGAAGGAAGGCACCTTCACTACTCTTTTTAACTAATTGTAACCATAAGTTAGCAATATGGGGCATTTATGACACTCAGATCACCCCCGGAGTGCTCCAGTTAGCCTCCCTGAATGTAGGAGAAGGATTAGTTAGCCTCCTTGACTGAAGGTAGGCATAGGTGTGCTCATGCTGATGTCATACAGTGCTACTCTGATGTCAATTAAGTAAATAAAACTTAGGATAGTGGTTTAACGAGGCCAAATTCACCAAAATGAGTGTGTAAGGTGGTAAATGTCTCCAACAGTTTTATGGCAGACCTTCATCACGTTTCTCCTCTTTCATCCACTTGCATTATGCTTGTTGAGCTCCTGTGAACATGGGATAAATTGTGAATCCGTGTGTCCACTGGTTTTCCACCTTGTCTTCTCCAAATGGGTACTCTTTTTCCTAAAGGATCCACGATATTTAATGGGATTGTATGGAATAAGCTCTATATAATAATGATTGGAAGTAGAGCATTCTTCTTTTAAGCATCTCAACCTTAACAACTTCCAAGGACCAAACTCTCCAATAGTCATTGTAATTTTAACCATCCTCAACCATTTCTTAGGAGAAAAAATATAAAAGGCAAAGATCCAAGATCCCAAAAATTACCCACACTCTCCTTTCATTTATTTTATGAGTTTCTTAGGTTTTGGTTGCAAGTTCATGCACGTGTGCACTTGAGGCTTTTTTTTGTACATATGTGTGTGAGCTTGGGTCTTAATATTCCTTTAAAAAAATTTCTTATTTAATTCACCTTAATTAAAGGGCACGTTTTATTTTATCTTCTCTTTAACTAATTGTTTATCATTATTATGCACATGTTTTTACTTCTTTATTATTTATCATTATCTAAATTATTATTCTTATTTGTATTTTATAAGTTTTATATTTTAAAAGTTATATCAGGGAATATCTTGCTGAATTGAGTTTTACTACTTTATCCCATATTAGGAGACCTTGTTGGGTTCATGGTTGTAATTCATATTGGATGACAACTGCAGATATTGGATTGGGAAGTAGATGGGATATGTAATAGAATGCATACATTTCAAGTCTCAATTCCACTGGTTGCAAACTTACAAATATAAATGATAAAACTATATGGTTACCAAATCCATCAACATGTATCGTTATTGAAAAGGATGCTTACATTGTGATTACACAAGAAAATACGTGTATGGCTGCCAAGTGGTGGAATAACAATATCTCAAGTTGGAATTTACAATGAAATTAAATTGTTTTCTTTGGTTTGCTATTGAAAATTGTCTGAAGACTTGGGAAAATTTATTAGCTATATGGTGGATTAGTCCAAGTTATTGTTCACTTTGTAAATACGGTATGCAGTCTGTGAACCATATTTTATGTCTTTGTAGGTTTGATGTTCAAATCTAGAAGAATATTTGTAATATGTTGAATATATATCATATTTGGAGAAGGATTTATTTTGAACATAGTTTTCATCACTTGTTTTTTCATTGCTTGAATCACTGGACCTTAACAGTATTCACTTCTAGGGGAATCTAGAATTCTAGAAATGAACTAATTTTTTAGGACAAGATTCTAATACTGGATGAAATTTGTGTTAAAATTCTCAACATTTATAAGGACTATCAAATACTTGAAATAAATAATCTGAAAACAATATTGATCTCTGATATTCCTCTATCTCATAACGTTGTCATATTCTTTGATGGTGCCACTCAAGATGGGCTATGTGAAGATAGAGTTCTTATCTATGTTATTGAGGACCATTTTTTTTAAATGAAATTGAAATGTGGATGGGGTACAAATACCAAGTTTGAATTACTTGCATTATGTTGTTTCTGCAAGGTAGATCTATCATTTGTCCTTGATACAATTAATATATTTGGAGATTCTTAGGTAATTATTAATTGGGAAAAGAATCATGGAAGTATTCAAGTTCTATATCTTTCAAATTGGTATTGGAGAACAAAAAATCTTCTTTCAAATTTTCATAGTATTGAGATAAGCCATATTTACAGGGAAAATAATAAAGTTGTGAACTTGCTATAAAAAGAAGCCCTGGTTGCTGATGAAGGAATTCTATTTTGGGAAGAATTTATTGAGAATCATTTGGAAAGTAGCGGCTATTGTAATATATTTTGGTCTTGAATAGAGTTTCATTACTCTATGAGCTTGATTATGTATGTACGTATGTAATCCTTACAAGGAGATAGTAGTAGGAAGTTTATTTTGTATTTTTGGGTTGACAGTTTGTGTGACTGTTTTGGAGACTTGAATGATGTTGGGGACTTGATGGTGATATTTTGGATGTATGGTTTTCATCAAGGTTAAGTTGAACCGATATGTTTTTTAAATTTTGGTTCATGCTGTTTTTTTTTCGATGAAAAAAAGTTCTATATTTTATTTTAATTTTACAAAGGTTCTATATTCAACGGTTCCATGGCCATACACATTCTCTTCAAACACAATTAACCAAGGTTATAGAAAGGGTTCCATGTCATACAAATTCCCTTAAAAAATAATTTATCAAGGTTCAATCAAGGGTTCAATGATCATACAAATTCCCTTGAAATAGAAATTTTTATGTGCTCGAGACATGATACGATGATTGAGACCATGTTTACTCAATATGATTCTAACCTATTGAGAGACTAATGATCACTAAGGAATAAGGTTGACACTTTATTGTTCTTCCCTTAGTAAAAACCTAGTGAATGACCAAATATAGGGCCTACCATGATGGAAACATGCATCTTGCAAGAAGAAATATAACTCACCTTTCAACCCATCACATAGAAACTTGTTCCATTTATGGCATGCATTACCCCATACAACCTTGTTACCCACATGTGGACTTATTAGAAATCATGATCATGTTCCTGCACACATGAAATCCATGTGCATAAAATAGATCATGCAAAATAATCAAATAGCAATTTATCACATTGTATCGCCTGATATCGAGCTCAATCTAGAGCCCATGTGATATTTATGACACCATGCATCAATTCACACCTGTTCTTTCCCTATCACACTTAGAAGTGTTATAAATATAATATTAATGGATTGTAGCTTTGTAAATCATGTAAATAGAGAATAGGGAGAATATGAAGAGTTTCCTTACTCCAACAGACATTTTAGAATATGAATACCAACAACCATCACAAATGCATAAATATATGCATCCATGATCAATAGAATCATCATTCTAGATTTATTCTCTATTATTGGTGTTAGATCACCCATAACTTTTGATTTCTCTCCAATCTACCCATATTTGCATTTTTTCCCTCTGGTGCATGCTAAATCCTAGTCTTTTCTATGTGTCATAAACGTTTCCTACTGTTAATATTACATATGCTTAGCTATATATCATTAGTGTTTAATCCAAATTCACAAAAGTAACATATGCAAAATCACTGAAAGAAACACAATCAAAAGATATACATAGATTTATCATGGGAAAACCTCAAGGGGAAGAAAACCCAACAATATTTTTTCTATATAGATGTATAAGATAAAACCCCAAAACAGGTGATCCTCCTACTTGATGCTCTCTCTCTCTCTCTCTCTCTCTCTCTCTCTCTCTCTCTCTCTCTCTCTCTCTCCTATGTGCTATACACAAGTGAGTGTGTGTGTTCAAATGAGGAACACAACTCCTCTATTTATACTCTTTTTGTCACTTGAAATTTACCCTAACAAGTCGGCCCCACTAAACTGACTAGGCCGACTTCAGCTAGGAAGACTCAAAACAATATTATATTATATTCATTGGGGTACTATTGTCCCGACTTAAAATGGATTCTAAACCTAATCACTATGTGATGTCCAAATACAATAGTAACATCTCGACGGAGGAATAAGACATCTCCCTTAGGTTACATCAGTAAAATACATTTAGAATATTCTTTGAAGTTACAATATTTCAATGCTCCCCCTTAATGGGAAAGGTATTATACTGACAACAACATCATCAACTATAGGAGTAATGAGAGAGAGAGAATCTTCAGCAGTATCAAGGTAATACATCTATACGTCATAGGAAATTTTCAACAATCATCAGGAACTTGAACAATTACAGGAATATCTTCAATATCTTCAGTACTGGAACATCATCTTCTACATCACTGAGTCTTTATCTTCTAGAACACTCAATCACTTGATCCTTTGCAGCAAAACTTCGATCTTCTTGATCCTTTGCAGTAGAGTCTCAATCTTCTATATCATTTGTATAAGCACATTGATATTCTCGATCATTTGCAGTAGCACTTAGATCTTCTCGGTCCTTTTCTGCAACACTAACTCCAGTACACATGATCTCTTTGTGGGATGACCAATTCCTATAATTTTAGGACATAGGTCCAAGGATTATGCAATTCTCATCAACCTACTCCCCCTTAATGAGGAGGGTCCATCATACCGACCAGTTGGATCATCCGCAAATGAATTCTAGACCACATCATCTATAACTAAATGTAGATCTTGTTTGAAAATGAATGCACGACCTATCTTCCACAAGGAAGCATTGTAGACTATAACCATCCTGTTAGACCTAGGACCACTCCCAAGTGATTTTTATTTTCTACTACATCTGCAAGGGAATGTAGGAATACTCTCCATGCGAGAGTATCATCTGCAACTGAATGAAAATCTCATCCGGAACTGAGTGCAGGACCTATAAACCATAAGGACTCATCGTATACCATCCTTAGATTTTTAAAGCTAGGACCACTTCCACATGAGTGTTATTTTCTACAACATCTACAACTGAATGTAGGAGCACTCTCCATGCGAGAGTACTATCTGCAAAACCATCCTCATCTTGTAAGAGCTAGGACCACTCTCATTAAGAGAGTGTTATCATCCACAAGACCATCCTCAAAAGAGGATACTATCGTCCACAAGTGAATTTCGGAATTCATCAACATTTGTAGGTACACTTGGCCTATTTTTTACTAGAACATCACTTCCATCCCATCATCAATGATAGTCTCATCATCACCCCCCCTTTTCGTGGATGTTCGTATTATCAACCTGCTCCCCCTTTTTGAGAGGGGTTCGTATCATCATCTTTCCTTTTTGCAAGGATGATATGTATCATCATCACTGTTCCTCCTTGTGAGGAAAGTATTTTAATACTACACCAATCTTATCACAGAAGTATTCAAACTTTAATCGAGATAGAGGCTTGGCTAACACATCAACAACTTGCTCATTGATACTCACATACTGGAGTTGTATATCTCCCTTTTGTACCATATCCCTTATGTAAAAATATCGGATTTCTATGTGCTTTTATTTATCATGGAACACAGGATACTCTGTCATCTTTATACAGCTTTTGTTTCCACATAGAATCATTGTGGTATCCAACTCCATGTCAAATAGACCTGACATCAGCTTCTAGATCCATATGGATTCACAACTAACAGAGAAAGCTTCTATGTACTTTTCTTTAGACATGCTCACAGAAACACTGGACTATTTCTTGCTAAACCATGGGATCATGGAGGATCCCAAACAATAACATCCGCCTAAGGTGCTCTTCGTGTCTACGGCACTTCATTCCCAATACGAATCCGTATATCCATACAATAGGTAGTCATGATCTCTATCATAGTATAGGCCAAAGTATATCATAGCTTTTAGGTACCTCATCACATGATTTGCAGCTATTACATGAACACATATAGTTTTAACTAGATATTGAATCAGGGTGTTCACAACAAAGAATATATCTAGCCTGAGTCACATCCACTAACTCCGATGATTCATCAGATAACAACTTCAGGCTGGTATCCATGGGTGTGGCCATGGCTTTAAAATCCAACATATCAAATATTTTTAATATTTCCACTGCATACTTTCCCCGGTTCGAAAATATTCTTTCTGGGCTCTTCCACACTTCTAGCTCAAGAAAATAGTGCATAAATCCAAGATATTTCATCTCGAATTATTCAGATAGCTTCTTCTTACTTTATGTAATATGTTTCTCATTTCCTGTCAGAAATAGATCATCTACATATATTAATAATATGTCAGGTTCATCATCCATAACCTTAAGGTAAGGTTTCGGATCAAATTTACTTTTCATAAATCCCACGCTTGTCAAGAAGCTATATATTCTTCCATACCAAGATCTAGGAGCTTGCTTTAGTCCATACAGATCCTTTTACAACTTACATACATGAGTCAATATGTCTTCAACCTCAAATCCTTGTGTTTGTTCGATGCATACTTATTCCTCAATCACACCATTCAAGAAGGTTGTCTTTACATCCATACAGTGTAGATTCCACTTCGTCATCGAAGCAATTATCATGATGGTTCTAATGGAAATGTACCTTGCCACTGGCACAAATGTCTCTTGATAATCAATTCCCTATTTTTGAGAGAATCCTCTAGCCACAAATATTGCCTTGTATTTTTCAATACTTCCATCAGCTGCATGTTTTATATTGTAGATCCACTTGGAATATACCACAGTCTTGATTTATTGTTTGGGTACTATATCCCAAACATCATTATTCATTATTGACTGGTATTCTTTCATCATTTCTTCTACCCATTCTTTCTTCTATATAGATTCCTCGTAATTGGTATATTCTTGATCTACAATATCACAATTCAAAGTTACATAGTTGGACCCAAACATCATTATTCATTATTGGCTGGTATTCTTTCGTCATTTCTTCTACCCATTCTTTCTTCTATATAGCTTCCTCGTAATTGGTATGTTCTTGATCTACAACATCACACATCAAAGTTACATAGTTGGAGAATGAATTTGATATCTTTCTTGTTCTTGTGGAACCTTCTGGAGCACCATACTTCTCTGCTTATTGTATGATTTCTCTTAACCAAGAAGGTTTTCTCTTTCAATATATATCCATAGTAGGGGGTTCCCGAGGTTATAGCATATCATGATCCTCTGATGCTACTATTTTAGGAGAGGGTTCAACTTCTACCTTTCTGGGAGGTACATCCTCTCCATGTACTTATTCAAGTTGACACTTTCTGTATTTCTTAAGAGTTGTTTTTTCGTCAAATTTTACATCCATAGTAATCTCTATATGATGGAATATTGAAATGTATATCCTAAAGGATTTGGAGAATTCACAATCTCCAACAAATATTCGCTTCTTTCTGGAAGTATCCAACTTGGTTATCTTCTCTTTTGGAATGTGTGCATATACTGGATATCCAAATATCTTGAGATGACTCACTTCAACTTTCTTTCTTGTATACATTTCTTCAGGAGTCTTGAATACCATGGCACTATGAGATAATATGTTCTACACATACACATTTTTTCTCACTTCTTCACCCCATAGGTGCATGGGAAGGTCTTGATCATGAATCATTGTTTTCATTGCTTCCATAATGGTTCTATTCTTTATTTCCGCAACACCATCCTTTTGGGGATTGTAGGGAGTAGTTGGTTCCCTCTTGCTTCCAGCTTCTTTACAGAAGGACTCAAATTCTTTTGAAGTATATTCTCTATTGAGAATGTAGTTTTCATTGATGTCAAAGGGTTTCATGTATGACAAAGTAATAACCAGTAGATATGGTAACACGATGAATTCAGCAATGACATAAAGGAAATTCAGTACTAAGGAATTAGGGATTCTGAGAGTGAGAGAAGACCGAGATCGGTTGATCAATCACTATAACAATCGATGATGAACTTGTAGGCCTAAGTTTGTGCAGGTATTAATAGTTGAGATCGTGGTAAGACAAAATCCATGATTGTGGTTTAATTTCACAAGTTAGAGTTGCAAATGAGATAAAGTAATAATCCTCGTCCATATACTTGAATATTGTGAGGTGGATACTAAAGGTGGAATAATATCAATGACTGAAGAATATTCCACTGATAAAAGAGTGAGGAGGATAAAAGGTGAGTGGGGATGAGAAATAAGAAACTAATCACCAAGAAGGAGATCAAGATCAACGGGTGAGGTTGATCATGGAAGCAGATCAACCGTTGCCATTTATTTTGCAGTGAGAACTAGTGTCAAATTTGAATAAAATCTTCCTTATGATATTTGGGGTCCACCATAGATCTAGATTTGATGGTCCTCATGGATTTCACAGATTTAACTAGGATGTGAGTTAACGTTCTGGATGGGAACAAAATTTCATTGAGAAATAGTTTATTGATAACGTGGATGGTCCAAATCATTCAAGGTAAATTACGGAAGCCGATATTGAGAAGATCAACGGTGGTGAATGATTTATGCACAAAGAAAAGGGGAGATCCACAAATCCACATCTGATCGTAGATCAACTGTTAGAATTGAATCCGCAAGGAAATCTATGGTGGGGAATGAATTTCGCACAAAGAAGAAGGGAGATCCAAAAATCGGCATTAGATCATAGATTGACGAACAAGAGTAAACCTACAAGGAAATCAACGGTTCATAAGAAAAGCTGAAGGTGAAAAATAAAATTCTAGATTAATATGGGTTTCCACAACCCGAACTATGGAATATGGAAATAGGAAGGAGAAAAGAAGAAGATGGAGAATTGTGAAAAGAATGTGGGAAAAGTCACAGTTCCGCATTCTGCATCCCGCGATCCAGAAGATTGAAGGTCAAAAAGACATCTGTAAAATATCGACGGTGTAGAAAGATTAGTGCGGAAAGCGGAAGGCGGAGAATTGCAAAAGCAAAGTTTTGAGTTTTAGGGAACCTACATTCCGCAATCCACGATCCGAAAGATCGATGGTCAGGAAGACATCCATAAAATATTGACGGTGTGGAAATATTAGTGCAGAAAAGGAAAATCTTGAAATGACATTTTGGAAAATTCACAAAATTTCATTTTGCTATCTGCAACTTATCTCATATCAACAATCATGGAAGAGAACACAGGAGATCAATAGTGCAGAATGGTTGAGGTGAAAAGCTAAGTGAAAAAAGACACTTTGATAAATGTCATAGTTAGGTGATTCGTAGTATGAGAGATTAAGGGTTACGAAAAGATTGAAGGAGATCAACGGTGTAGAACAGTTGAGGAAGAAAGCTAAGTGCGGAAAGATATTTTGAGAAATGTCACAATTCAGAAATCCACATACCTCATCCTATCTTAGATTTATGATCAGGAAGAATCTCGATATAAAATCAATGGCTCAAGATGGTTGTGGAGATGGAGAATGCGGAAGGTCATGGCTGGAAGATTAAAAAACAAAATCGATTAATAGGAAATTAGCTTAGTTGTTTTGAAAAGACATGATCAAAGAATGGAATGGGGTAATGGTGAAGAGATGAGTCTGTAGGAAACGTGAAGGTATTTATACACAAAGGGATGAGTGAGAAAAATTGTCTCAGTGGTCTAGATCATAGAAGAAGTAGCAGAGACCAGTGAGTGTGACAGAGATTGAAGGGGTAATGAATATGGAAGATTACTAAAAACATATTACGGTAGAAGGGTGGTGCTATAGAAGGAAACATTCCTACAGGGGGTTATAGAATCCTTCCAGTGGCAGCTGGTAAATAGGGTATCATAGCATCCTTTCAGTAGCCACTGATAAAATAAGGGGGTGTAGCCTCCTTCTAGTGGTAGCTGGTAAATACGGTGTTGTAGCATCTTTTCAGTAGCAGCTGATAAACCATGGGGTCATAGCCTCCTTCTAGTAGTTGCTGGTAAATAGGGTGTAATACCATCATTGTCTCTAGTAGTAGGAAAAATTATTTGTAAATAATAATTTTGCAGTAATAGGAAGTATTGGTGGTTTACCCAATTGGGCTTCCACAATAAATTTGTGTTTTGTTTGTTCTTATAAAAGTGGTTTTAAATTGTGAAAAAGTTACAATACTGATTCACCCCCCTGCTCTCAGTATTGTCCAGTATTTCAACAACCATTATATGTTCTGAGTGTCTTGATTCTTCTTTCTGAATGGTTCTCTATCAAGGCTTTTAGTTCCAAATTTTTTTCGAACACTTCACTCGTTTTATTCAAGAAGTATATCCATGTTTTTCTTGAATAGTCCTCAATAAATGTAACATAATATTCATATCCACTTAAATATGTGGAGGACATAGGACCCCATACATTAGAATGAATTAATTTTGACATACCTTTACTCCATGTTTCAGTCTTCAAAAATGAATTCTTGATATTCTTTCCTCTTGCACATCTTTTGCAAGTACCTTCACGATCTATATTTAAATATGGTAAACCTGTTACAACTTTGCTCACATAGGTTAAAGCTTTGTAGTTGATGTGATAAATCCTTCTATTCCATATTTCACTTGATCTAGTGGTCTCATGGACAAGGGATGTCTTTGGATGTCCCTTGAGTTTGTACAATCCTCCTTCTTCTTCACCAATTACCACAACATCTTCAAGTTTCTTTCCTTCGGTCCACATGAGTAATTGTCCATATATAAAAGAAACTCTATATCCTTCCTTATCTAATGGTCATATGGAAAGTAAGTTCTTTTCCAAATTTGGTACATATAGTACTTTATTCATCTTCATGGAGGTTCTAGAGTCAAGCTTGTAGCTTGATTCACCAATTCCTTTTTTGGGATATTGATAGACATATTTTAATGATAATTTCTTAGGATAGTTCTTCTCTTCAAGTCTTGACAGAGTTTTCTTCTTCCTTGTCATGTGCTTTGAAGCACCACTATCAATAAGGCATGTATCTTCTCCAGGTGTTACAGACCTAGAGAGTGCAGAGAATAGTACATATTCTTCTTTTGCTTGCCTCTTTTGAGGTATTTCTTCTTCTTCTCCATCCTCATCTTCAAGTAGATGAGAATGATGTATTTTTTCTTTGTTCTTCTTCAATGTACACTCTCTAACAAGGTGTCCTATCTTATGACAATTATAACATTGATATTTGGAGTATTCTTTCTTCTGATTGTTTTCTCTTTTCCTTTGAAACTTCTTTGGAGGTCTATACTCCTTGTGACTATCCTTCTTAAAGTTTGATTGTATTCTCCTTCTGGTATGTGTGGCTAGAGTTTGATCATATTCTCTAAGTAGAGACTCTCTATTAGCTACTCTAGCTTCTTCTTGGATGCAATCTTCCCATACAATGCCAAACTTCATACTTTCTTTTCTAGCACACATAATATGTATGAATGAATCCCAAGGTCTATTGAGACCATTGAGAGGACTCATAAATTTTTCATATTCATCAAGGGATTCTATAATGGAATTTATTTGTTCCTTGAACTGGGAGACAATTGTGAAGTAATATTGAATCAATTCTCCTTTACTCATCTTGGTACCCTTAGTTGAGATATCAAATTTCTCTTTCTGTTGATGTTCTTTATTTCATAAGTTTTGGAAAGGGCATCATACATTATATTTTTTTCCTTTTTATATGACATTTGAGGGATCAAGTGATCTTTGATAGAATCAACAATGATCCTCATTTCCTTGATTAGGTCCTTATGGTGCTTCTCCTTAGCTTCATCTTCTTTCGGTTTTGCAACTTCATCTTTGATGTATTTTTCAAGATCATTCTCTCTAAGAATGAAACCAATCCTATAATTCCATGCTAGGAAGTCTTCTATGCCTTCCATATTGTCCTCAAACTTAGTGCTTGGAGCCATCTTATCTAGGAGATCACTGAAAAAATAAAATTTATCAAAATGAAAAGATGTCCTTAATAGGATATTCACTTGACTAAGGAAATTTGGTTGGTCCACCTCATTTCTGGAGATTCCAAATCTTTACCCTTCAAAACTTGCTTGCGATATTTCATTTTCTGCATATTTTTGGTTCCAGGTTTCTGTAGTTTTCTAGTTTAGGGACAAACTAGGGTTTGGATTTCCTAGAGATTCACCCACTCAAAAAAATCAATATAGGGCTCAATAGATGCACTCTAGGGAGGCACTAATTTCTATGCAAGTAGATCTTCAAAATCCCAAACTTTGCAGAAACCCTAATTTCTTACCAGAGGTGAGGAGAGAGTGTTTCACCTTGTGAAAGTTGTTGTATCCAGGCTAGATTTGATACCATGTTTATATTCCATATGCTTAGATAGATATCATTAGTTTTTAATAAAAATTCACAACAATCGAATATGCAGAATCATTGAAAGAAAAATAATCTCAAGATAGACACAAATTTATCCTATGAAACCCTCAAGGGGAAGAAAACCCAACAAAACTTCCTCTATATAGATGTATAAGATAAAACCCTAAAACATGTGATCCTCATCCTTCCTGGTATGTATCTCTCTCTCCTATGTTCTATACACAAGTGAGTGAGTGTGTTCAAATGAGGAACACAAATCCTCTATTTATAATCTTTTTGTCACTTGAATTTTACCGTAACATGTCAAACCCACTAAATTGACTGGGCCGACTTCGCCCAGGAAGACTCAAAAAAATACTATATTATATTCATTGGGGTACTATTGACCCAAATTAAAATGGAGGTTATACCTGATGATTCTATGATGACCAAATACAATAGTAACATCCCAACGATGGAATAAGTAATCTCCCTTGGGGTACATCAGTAAAATGCATTTAGAATATTCTTTAAAGTTACAATATTTCAACACCTACAATTTTTATTCTCCCCGCATCCATCTACAAAATTCCTTTGAGCATAGGTTTCAAAAACCATAACGGGTTTCCTATCCTCATTCTCCTTAAGGTGGAAACCCTAATTCTTGTGAAGGTATCTCTCTTCCATTGTGCATGATACCATGAATGCTTAATCTCTCTAATATTTGTGATAAAAGAGTACTCACATCCTGTCATTTTTTGAAGAGTTGTTTCCATATCACTCTCTTTGTATCCTTTTCCTAGAAGAGAAAAACCCTATTTGGTATTTTATAGTGTGGAGACAATTGTAATATGTGAAAATCCTTTACAATTGATGTGATATACGACTATTGATGACATCCATGTGGAGCTGCGACCTGTGTGTTGATGTTTGGCCTGGTTTTTTTTGTTAAGAGCTATCTACCCGTGTTAATCTAGCATGAAACACTGAAATTGATAGATGTATTTTACAACGTTTAAGTCTCGGTGTTGCTCCTTTGAAGTTTACAATCTTACATAAAGTTGCTTTGTTTTCATTTTTTAAAAGGAGACTAAATCTAACTTTCTTTTTTGAAGCTTCATGTGGAGTTTGTATGAAGTTGTTTGTTGGTTTAATTTATTTGTGTTGAAATTTTGTAATGTATTCATTGAAGCATGCATAGAAACCCTTTTTCTTTTGGAGCTGCATTGAATTTTGAAGAGCAGTATTGTGTAAAGAATGGAGACGATAGGAACTGTGACTAGTGTGAGGTATTTACAAGAGTTGTGAGTAGGTTGTTGATTATGAATACCATTCTAAACAATTGTTATATTTGCAAGTGGAGTGAATATTACATGTGGAGACCTATGTCACAATATACTATAGATTGGAGAGCTTCCTTATTTCCTTAGTGATTGTTGCAAGTATTGCTAGTGAAATCCCTATCTTGTGTTTCATATTGCCTCTAGTATATGCAAACCAATTCTACCAATTAGTGCAACATAGACTATTACAATGATCACTGTAGCAACATATTTTGAATTTTTTAAGTCCATTTCAATTTTTGAAGGATTATGTTGTGATTGAGGTATTTTTTTACTAGTTGATACATTTTTTAAGTCATATATATTGTTGAGTGTATTATGGTAACCCTAATTTTTGAAGTTACTCTTAATCAATTAAAAGTAGTGGTAGTCAAATACTTCCCCATTAAACATAGTAATAGAGGGACTATATTATTTTACAGAGGTTCTGCTATAGTGTGCTCATTTAATTGAAAGAATGCATTGTAAAAGGTCATAGAGACATAGAACTACACATTCTTTTCTTTCCAAAAAATGTTAAGTTGCAAGTGAAAAATGTAGAAGATGCATTCATTGGCATCAACAGTTGGAGGAATACCCATTGGAAAAACCATTTTCTTTCCCCATAATGAGAAGAACAAGTAAAAATATTCTTCCAAGGAGTAGAGCAAGAAAATAGGACAAGGAAAAAAGGATTTAGATGTAGGGAGGAAATAAAAGACTTAAATAGAAGACTAGAATTACAATGTATAAGCATTGTGTGAAGAATGGACATGAAGTAGATCATTGTTGGGACCCTTGGGATTCCATCAAGGACAAACATAACCATACGAAAGAAGACAAAAGTAAAATCAAATATTTTTGTAAATCTCGTGAATCTCGTCAATGTATTGTTGCACATTGTAATATTGGAATAAATAAAATCACATTTTTTTTATCTTACAAAGATACATTCCTTCTTGATACTAGTGCACCATCCCAAATGATATTTAGAAAATACTACTTTGAAGAACTAAATGACAATGTAGAAAGCATAGTGTATTTTGCATAAAACTCCATCCTCAAAACAAAGGGAATTTGTTGCATCAGAGCCTCAAATTTCCTAGATTCCCTCATTTTGTGTTGCATAATGTTCTCTATCTTCTAGAGTTGTAGAGAATTCTATCATCATTGGTGCAAATTAAAAAACAAGGTCATTCCATCCACATGTTTGATGAAATAGTAGAAATAAGGAAGTTCTCTGACTACCATCTCATCGTGACTATATATCAATATGGAAAGTTGTTGAATTTGAAAGGATAATATAAATATTACAAAAAATTGATTGCCTCTGTTAGCATGAAGATGGTACTCTTCCATCCAATATTTTATGGCATGTTAGATATCAATAATTAACATATAACAGCCTTCGCTTATTGAAAAAAGAATGGTAATTTTGGTTTTTTCACCATTCCTAAGAAGACAAGCAAATGTGATGCATGCATACTAGGAAAACATGGTAAGCAACCATTTTATGAGTCAAAATTCAGATCATGTAGAAATTTAGAGTTGATTCACTCTGACGTATGTGTCGCTATGCATGTTCCTTCTATGAATGGAAATAAATATCTCATGACTTTTGTTCATTACTATGTAAGAATGTGTTGGGTTTACTTGTTAAAGAAAAAAATATAAAGCATTTGAAACATTAAAAAAATTTCATGCATGGATAGAAAATGAAGCACGATATTACATCGACACCCTTTGTACCAACAATGGAAAATAATACACTTCTAATAATTTTGAATACTATTTTTGTCAACATGGGATTGTGTAGAAAAATACACTTCCTTAAAAACGTCAACAAAATGGTGTGCTAGAAAGAATGAAAATAACCATTATTAATATGGTATGCTCCATGTTTTTTTCCAAGAATATAAAACCAATGTTTTGGGGTAAGGCATTGTTATGTGTAGTCTATTTGAGAAATAGAATTCCAAATCATTCCCTTTAAAACAAGACTCCACATGAAATTTTGTATGGCTACATATCTTGGGTGAGGCATCTTAGGGTTTTGGGTTACACCTACAATTACTTAACACCAAAGGAACAAAGAAACAACCTTGGCGCTCAAAGTTGAAAATGCATTTTCTTGGGATATTTCAGATACCTCCAAGGCATATAGTATTTATTATGACATAAATAAGAAGTTTATTATTTCAATAGCTGTCATTTTTATTAAAACAAATAAAAATGATGAGTCTATTTAAATACAACTTTATTGTCTAGAAAAAATTTCTCATGTAAATACATATTATGAAGTTGATAACGAAATTCTACATATTGGATGGGGGATCCCTCAAGCATCAAATTACTAGTGTAAATCACATTAATAATGGTTCTTTTCATTCTTTCTAGCACACCATTTGGTTGACATTTTTAAGGAAGTGTATTTTTCTACACAATCCCATGTTGACAAAAATAGTATTCAAAATTGTCAATTCATATGAAGTGGGAAAGATGAGAACAAGAAGTTAAACCATACAATAGGTTGGGGGAGTTGTATATAACTCAAAATCGAGTGATGTCTACATGGATGTGTCATAGAATTGTGAATTCAATTTAACTACGAACCTTCAACCAACTCGTTTTGAAGAGGTTGATGCTCATGATGAGTGGAAAGAAACCATGCAGGATGAGTATGATGCACTCATGAACAATGAAACTTGGAAGTTAGTTGACCCTTTAGTTGGAACCAAACTAATTGGTTAAAAGTGTGTATACAAGGACAAATATAGATAATATGGATCACTTGACAAGAACAAGGTGAGCCTTGTGGTGAAAGGATATTCACAGAAGGAAGAAATTGACAATGAAGAGACACTCTCTCCCACATCAAAATGGGATACCATCTACACCTTATAGTCTTTGTCTGCACAAAATAGGATGAAATCTCATCTTATGGATGTAAAACTAAATTTCATGAATGGAGGCTTGAAGTAGAATGCCTTCATGTCTCGTATGAAAGTATTTGTTGTGAAAGGGAAAGAACATAATGTATGTAAGATCATAAATTCATTGCACGACCGGAAACAAGTACCTCACACATGTTATGAAAATATAACTAGACATCTTCTAAAGATGAATTTCAAACAATTTACTCTTTATGAATATGCAGCATTGTTTGTAAAGAAAGTTGGAAGATTCGTTGTCTCTTATGGTTCATGCAGACAATGTTTTGATGATAGGGAACAATGAAAGTCATGTTGCATCCATAATGAAATATTTGAAGAGGGGATTTGAAATGACATATCTAGGACATCTTCATTAAGTTACTTAGGAATCGAACTGACTCTACATCCTAAGTATATATTCATATCCCAAAAGAAGTATGTTTGAGAATTGTTGAACATATTTTGCATGATAGAATGCAACCCTCTCTCCACTCTAACGAAACAAAAGTTTAATTTGACATCAAATGAAGGAAAATAAATTAAGTGCAACCAAGTATTGACAACCCGTGGGAATTATTCTCTACGATACCACCACCAAAATAAATATTTCATATGTTGTGGGAATCCTTTCAAGGTTAATAGAAAAATATTGTGAGGGACACCGGTCTACTTCCAAAAGAGTTGTAATATATTTGAAGGGAACTCAACACTTTGGACTCATGTATTCTAATATTGATGAATTCAAACTTATTGGGTACTATGACTCATACTTTGCTGGAAAAAAATATACATGAGGGTCTACTTCTAACTATGTCATGACTGTTGTATCAAAAACTATCTCATGGATATGATGCAAACAATTAGTTCCAGTAAATTTTTCAATACAGGGAGAATATGTGGGTTTTTGGAATAAATAGAGGAGTTTGTGTGGCTTAGAAATATATTTGAATACTAGCATAAGAAACAAAAAAAATCCACTCCTT
Organism: Pseudotsuga menziesii; assembly: GCA_001517045.1. Lineage (NCBI taxonomy): Eukaryota > Viridiplantae > Streptophyta > Pinopsida > Pinales > Pinaceae > Pseudotsuga > Pseudotsuga menziesii. Next base: position 233,066 of record LPNX010633210.1, read on the forward strand.
TATTGATTGAAAACAATTTTACAATCAAGTTGGTCGAGAATCACAAATTCCATTTATTAGACCAAGCACATAAACACAAAGTGCCATCTTATTTAGCATTGTGTACATTCCAAGACAGTCCATTTTCAGCAATGTTCCACAAATGATCAAATTGAAGATATCTTCACCAAAGGGATTGGAATGGAAAAGTATGAAAATTTTAAAAACATTCTCAAATTCACAATCACCCGTTTAGATTAAAGGGGGAATGTTAGAAATCTAGTCCAAAAGAATTATAGGTTTGAAGTAATGTAAATAAATAATAGAGAGAATATGAAGAGTTTTCTTACTCCCATGGACAAGTTGGAATATAAAGACCAAAAATCATATCAAATGTAGAAATATAACATCCATGATCAATAAAATTATCATTATGGAGTTATTCTCTAGTAAGAATAACTTGTCAAAGAATACAACAATAATTTCATTATATATTATAATTTTCATGCAACATATCACCGATGGTTAGGCATCATATAAATCCATTATGATCATTTATTTATAACATAAAAAAAACAGTACAATAATCATCATGCAACGCAAATGTTTTAAGTCTTATATTCAATCCAAGTATTTTGTTATAATATCCCTCTTTTTTTACCCTATACTTGTAACCAAAAGTGTAAATGTGTACCCGCTCATGGAAAGGAGCTCAAGAAAGACCCTGCATAGGTAAAACTTAGTAAGTATGATTGTGAATTCCTAAGCTGCATTGTGAATTTTTACTTAGGAGGATAAAGAATTGACGTGACTAAAATGATGGGGACATGGAATCCACTAGGGGAGAAGTTGAATGGATGGATATGCAAGAGTTATCTTCATACCATAGGAACTTAACAATGAAACTCAAATGTTATGTTCACTAGACAACACTTAAGTTTATAAGTGGCACATAAGTTATGATTAAATGATTAGTCCTAGGTAGGGACACCGAAGAAACTACTATTGGACAATGTTATTGCAGAAATATTGTCACAAAATGTAGGAGTTGGATCATTTTCTGTGTGTGCCATATTTTTTAAAATTATTCTTAGCCAAACTACATGGAAAGTTGTTGTGGTGGCTGCTGCATATTCTTCTTCTACGGATGACATGTTGACAATGGGAATTTTTTTAGATGCCCAAGAGATTAGATTTGTACCCAAATGAAAATCATAACCATATGTGATTTTCCTATAAAAATTAATTCTTGCAAAATCACTGTCAGTGTAGCCTATGAGAAAATGTCTATTGAATGACTGTACCAAAAACCATATCCAAGTGTTCTTGCAACATATCTCACAATTCTTTCCCCAACTTTCTAGTGAGATTCTTTGGGAGAATCCATAAATCTAGAAATAAGATTGACATCATACATCAAATTAGGTCTAGTTGTTATTAAATACATTAAACTTCCTACCATTCTTTTATAGAGTGTAGAATTTACTGCAGGTCCATCATCATTCTTGTTAACTTAGTTCCTTGAGAAATGGGGGTGGTTATCTGTTGGTTTACATCTATCAATTATGAGTCTCTACAAAATTTCAATAGAATACTTATACTGACAAATGAAAATACCTTAATAAAATTGAGTAAATTCCATACCAAGGAAGTACTTCATCAGACCTAGAGTAGCCATTTCAAATTCATTTTTCATGACTGTCCTGAAGTCTTCAAGCATCAAATTACTAGTGTAAATCACATCATGAACATAAATACATACAATAAACATTTTACCTTACTAATATGTTTTTACATACATAGTGGGCTCATTGTTACTTCTATTGAACCCATTGTTAATGAGATATGAGACAATCATGCTATACCAAGATCTTGGAGCTTGTTGTTAAATTTGAGCATATAGATCTGTAGACAAACACACAACTCACAAAGAAGATCTCACAATTTACTCAGCCATTGAAGAATGAAACAGTGCAAAAGGCTTGCAGCTGTGAATGCTTTCATTAATAAAAAAAGTAATCCAGATGATAATTACAATAATGTAAAATGGCTTTAATAGCCACAAGCAATTCGAATCCACATGAGGAAGTTCAAATTGATGACTCTACTTGACTGTAGGTAACCAAGACATTGTCTAAATCACTATTGGAGGACCCAATAGTTAACTTTCCTTGTCTAAATCATAACCGGAGTTCTAAAACACAACCAAGTGTTACATTTAGTATTAAATAATGGTTAACTGACTGTGGTAGGTGAGAAAAATGCCCCACATGTGTGCAATTAATTAAACCATTATTTAACTGAATGTAGAGAGCTAGAAATGAATGTAACTGACTCCTAACTTGGCTTGACTAGTCATTAACTGAAGTGAACTGACCTTGGTTGGTTTCGGCACTCCCAGTTGCTTCCTAAATTGTAGGGATTGATCTAGGAGACTCCTAAACTTATGCAATCAAGTGCAATAAGTGGCAGTGAGCCTCAATTAATGTTCCCCACACTTTGGTAATTGAAACATGTGCCCCAATTAGGTCAAGTTTAACAAATGTTACTAATGACTATAAATAGACTGGATGGACTCCTGATTTAGACATGACTCCCGATTTAGACATATGACCAAATTTGGACAAGGGAGGATTAATAATCCTAACACCCCCCCTGAATGCTAACTTGGAAAAACTATGGGCCCTGGTAACTAAGACCATAGGTCACCCATTACATCAAGTAAAGTAAAGTAACTGCTCAAAAATAAGGTGCTTGGGGGAAAACCACATGGGAAAAAAAACCCCTTCTAATTAAGCAGGTAGAATCAGGATCAATCTGGTTCTTCTGTGCACAAGTATCCTGGGGCCTGGAATGTGAACCTATCCATAATATGTCTGGAAAAATATTCCTCTTTGGAAGAATAATGATATTCTCAACTAAATCATAAATATAGACAGCTGCCAGATGAAGACTGAACCTATGTAGAGCAACTGAAGTCAACTGAAAAGTGAGGAAAGGTTCTTGAGAATTCAGAGAATGTGAAGAACACTCATGAAACTGATATGTTTCAGCCATGAACAGAAAACCATGAGTGGTAAGAACATCCCCAAGTGTTAGGAGCAGGTGTCCAGGCGAATGCATAAAATATTCCTCTTTACTAGTTCTGTGAGAAGATGAGCATGTGATCAATGGTAGAGAAGCACTGGGACTGTTGAGAGCGAATGCTGGAGATCCATAGTCTGATATAGCTTCTGAAATAGATAATGAATCACATAATAAAATATCAGCAACCTCATATGAGGAAACTAACACCAAATCCCCATCAGCAGTTTTGAAGAGAAAGTGCGGTACTTGATTTTTCACACCGGAATTGGTGAGAGCAGCTACAAGCATGACTGAATGCTTTTGAATTTTAAAATATGAAACAAATAATATCAGATCAGAAATTAAATCAGATCTAAATAGGTTCAAAACAGATCCAAAACTATGAAATGGAATCAAATCCCCAGCAGTAGTTTTGTAGGAGACT